>LBNU01003710.1:0-25782 GCA_014162995.1 Artemisia annua | reverse complement strand
AGGTCAACTTGATTTTGGTCAGTGCCAAAGATCAACATGTCATCAACATATAGACAAATGATGACTCCTTTACCAGATTTATCAAATTTACTATATACACATTTGTCAGCCTGATTAAGAACATAACCACTAGACAAAACCACTTCATCAAATTTTTGATGCCATTGCTTAGGTGCCTGCTTTAGTCCATATAAAGACTTAATCAGTTTGCACACTTTGTTTTTATTGCCAGGCAAGATGAAGCCCTGAGGTTGGTTCATATAGACCTCCTCATCCAATTCACCATTCAAGAAAGTTGTCTTCACATCCATCTGATGAATAATCAAATTGTGAATTGATGCCAAAGCAATCAACAATCTTATGGTACTGATACGTGCCACAGGGGCATAGGTATCAAAATAGTCTATCCCTGACTTTTGTTTAAAGCCCTGAATGACTAATCTAGCCTTGAACTTTTCAATAGTTCCATCTACCTTCATTTTCCTTTTGAAAATCCATTTGCAACCTAGAGGTTTGCACCCTGGTGGTAGATCAACCAACACCCAAGTGATGTTGTCCATGATGGAATCCATCTCATCATTTATTGCTTCTTTCCAGAAAGCAACATCCTGGGACTTCATTGCTTCTTCAAATGTTTTGGGGTCATCCTCAACAATGAAGCAATAGGAGTATTGGTCAGAGACCTCATTCCTTGTTCCTTCAATTAAATATAATTGAAACTCAGGTCCAAACGACTTTGGAGTCTGACCCTTTTGCTCTTTCTGAGCTCAGGTTGTTGAACCACAACCTCATCAGTGGCCTTATCAGGGACCTCTGATACACCAATGTCATCAGTTCCATTTGGAATCCTGTGACTTGGTCTAGGGATTGATGAGAATCTATTCTCATCAAATAATGCATCCCTTGATTCAATTATTGAATTAATTGAAACATACTCATTAGGTTCAATAACATAGAACCTGTATGCCTTGGAATGCTCAGCATATCCAACAAAGATGCATTCAATGCCTCTTTCACCCAAAGTTTTCAATTTTGGATCAGGGAGTCTTACAACAGCCCTACACCCACATACCCTGAGATAATTCAGGTTGGGTTTCTTTTTAGTCCAGAGTTCATAAGGGGTAACCTTGTTCCTTTTGTTTGGAACCCTATTTAATAAATAGCAAGCTGTTAACATAGCTTCACCCCAGAACCCTTGACTCAGTCCTGAATAGGACAACATGGAATTAACCATCTCCTTCAGTACCCTATTTTTCCTTTCAGAGATACCATTTTGTTGAGGAGTATAAGGAGCAGTCGTTTCATGAATTATACCAACAGACTGAAAATACAAAGGATCCATGTATTCACCTCCCCTATCAGTCCTGAATCTTTTGATCAGGGACCCAAGTTGTAACTCAAATTTAGTTTTAAATACTTTGAATTTATCTAATGCTTCATCCTTAGTATGTAATAGATAGACATAACAAAACCTAGAAGCATCATCAATAAATGTCACAAAATACTTTTTATTCCCCAATGAGGGAGTGGCATGCAAGTCACACAGGTCACTGTGTATTAGCTCCAAGAGCTCAGTCTCACGTTTAACACCCTGAAAAGGTTTCTTAGTAATTTTGGTCAACATGCAAGTTTTACACTTTTCAGTGTCCATGTCAAATGTTGGGATTAACCCATCCTTAGACATATCTTGCATCCTTTTATAATGTACATGGCCAAGTCTAGCATGCCATAGGGTAGAGCCATTTAGTTTAGAGGTTGATATAAAGGCTGAATTAACAATATCAGTGACAATATTTAGCCTGAATATTTGATTACACAAATAACCAAAACCAATAAACACACCATGTTTAGACAGAATAAATTTATCAGATTCAATAACTTGTTTATATCCATGATTATTCAAAACACTACTTGAAACCAAGTTTTTCCTTTTATCAGGAACATGAATAACATTAAACAAAGTTACAATCTTTCCAGAACTAAAACTAAGATCTACACAACCACAACCATGCACCAAGGCTGTTGACTCATTTCCCATGTGAAGAATAGAACCATCATTCAGTGACTCGTAAGTCTTAAACCATCTTCTATCTTTGCACACATGAACAGTTGCTCCAGAGTCAACCCACCACGCAACATCATCATCCTGCACATAGTTAGATTCAGATACATATGTAACATAATAAACCTGAAAAGATTTATTAAACATATTCTGACCTTTCAGTGAGTTGGCTTGACCACCACTTCCTGAACCACTAGTGCCTGAACCATTGGTTTTACCACCAACCTTAACACCTTTGCAATCCCTTTTAATGTGACCGGTTTTGCCACATTTCCAACAAGTAGGTGTTGCCTTCTTGTTAGGATCAGCCCTTGTGTTATCATGATGTTTACGTTTGCCTTTGTTGTCATTGTACCTGGTGGAATTGTTATGTTCCACCATATTGACAACAGATGCACCAGTAGCATTGCTACTCTTTGGTTTGTCACTATCCTGCGCCCTGAGAGATTCCTCAATATGCAGATGACTACCCAACTGAACAAGAGTCAGTTCCTCCTTCTTATGCTTCAAGATATGCTTGAAATCTTTCCAAGAAGGAGGGAGTTTGTCAATGATACAAGAGACTGAAATAGCCTCATCCATGTTCATTTCATGTTCTGTAAACCTTCCAAGTATACCAAGAAGTTCATTGTATTGTTCCATATCTGGTCTTGAATCAGTCATTTTGTAATTTGTGATATTACTTACAAGAAACTTCTTACTTGAAGCATCCTCAGCCATATATTTGGCTTCCAAGGAATCCCATAGTTCTTTGGAAGATTCAACATTCTGATAAATGTCAAAGAGAGAATCAGACATACCATTGAGGATTAAACCCCTGCAGACATAGTCATCATTCTCCCATTTGCTTCTCTTCCTTATCTGTTCCACAGTAGTATCATCCCCATGATCCTCTGGAATAGCAGTGTTCAGGACATACACTACACTCATACTGGACAACAAGAAGTGCATCTTCTTTTGCCACCTTCTGAAGTCAACACCTTCAAACTTTTCCAGTTTTGAAAAGTTAGTAGCCATATGCCTCATAGCAGCAGCCATTGATTATCACAAAATAGTTTACTTCGATTGTTGGTGGTTATAAGCCTAGAACAGGGTAAGATAATCAATAGCCTAACTACGTACCAAATTATGGTTACCGGATATCACTTGGAATCGTGTTATCACTTTCCAAAGTAAACTATTCGACACTAATGCCTGGGTATCACGAATATCTACTTGGGATAAGACCAAATGTATGTTATTGAGTTAGGCACAAATCAATAACCCTTTGCTTTCAAGTGTTTAGTTCGTATGTTCTATATCACATGCAGTTGTGTTTGATCACCTATTTATAGGTAAGATCACTCAAACCTAGTCAATGGAATTTATGAGTGATTAACGGCCCATTAATCAATCATAATTAGCCTCCATAATAATAGGTATTGGTGGTTACACGACCAATTAAACGTGATCATTAATACAGTTATAATTGCCTCTTGAATAGGTCAAAACAGTTACAATCCAAGTTTGAATTCAGTCCAATNACATTTGATTACACAAATAACCAAAACCAATAAACACACCATGTTTAGACAGAATAAATTTATCAGATTCAATAACTTGTTTATATCCATGATTATTCAAAACACTACTTGAAACCAAGTTTTTCCTTATATCAGGAACATGAATAACATTAAACAAAGTTACAATCTTTCCAGAACTAAAACTAAGATCTACACAACCACAACCATGCACCAAGGCTGTTGACTCATTTCCCATGTGAAGAATAGAACCATCATTCAGTGACTCGTAAGTCTTGAACCATCTTCTATCTTTGCACACATGAACAGTTGCTCCAGAGTCAACCCACCACGCAACATCATCATCCTGCACATAGTTAGATTCAGATACATATGTAACATAATAAAATTGAAAAGATTTATTAAACATATTCTGACCTTTCAGTGAGTTGGCTTGACCACCACTTCCTGAACCACTAGTGCTTGAACCATTGGTTTTACCACCAACCTTAACACCTTTGCAATCCCTTTTAATGTGACCGGTTTTGCCACATTTCCAACAAGTAGGTGTTGCCTTCTTGTTAGGATCAGCCCTTGTGTTATCATGATGTTTACGTTTGCCTTTGTTGTCATTGTACCTGGTGGAATTGTTATGTTCCACCATATTGACAACAGATGCACCAGTAGCATTGCTACTCTTTGGTTTGTCACTATCCTGCGCCCTGAGAGATTCCTCAATATGCAGATGACTACCCAACTGAAAAAGAGTCAGTTCCTCCTTCTTATGCTTCAAGATATGCTTGAAATCTTTCCAAGAAGGAGGGAGTTTGTCAATGATACAAGAGACTGAAATAGCCTCATCCATGTTCATTTCATGTTGTGTAAACCTTCCAAGTATACCAAGAAGTTCATTGTATTGTTCCATATCTGGTCTTGAATCAGTCATTTTATAATTTGTGATATTACTTACAAGAAACTTCTTACTTGAAGCATCCTCAGCTATATATTTGGCTTCCAAGGAATCCCATAGTTCTTTGGAAGATTCAACATTCTGATAAATGTCAAAGAGAGAATCAGACATACCATTGAGGATTAAACTCCTGCAGACATAGTCATCATTCTCCCATTTTCTTCTCTTCCTTATCTGTTCCACAGTAGTATCATCCCCATGATCCTCTGGAATAGCAGTGTTCAGGACATACACTACACTCATACTGGACAACAAGAAGTGCATCTTCTTTTGCCACCTTCTGAAGTCAACACCTTCAAACTTTTCCAGTTTTGAAAAGTTAGTAGCCATATGCCTCATAGCAGCAGCCATTGATTATCACAAAATAGTTTACTTCGATTGTTGGTGGTTATAAGCCTAGAATAGGGTAAGATAATCAATAGCCTAACTACGTACCAAATTATGGTTACCGGATATCACTTGGAATCGTGTTATCACTTTCCAAAGTAAACTATTCGACCCTAATGCCTGGGTATCACGAATATCTACTTGGGATAAGACCAAATGTATGTTATTGAGTTAGGCACAAATCAATAACCCTTTGCTTTCAAGTGTTTAGTTCGTATGTTCTATATCACATGCAGTTGTGTTTGATCACCTATTTATAGGTAAGATCACTCAAACCTAGTCAATGGAATTTATGAGTGATTAACGGCCCATTAATCAATCATAATTAGCCTCCATAATAAATTAATAATAGGTATTGGTGGTTACACGACCAATTAAACGTGATCATTAATACAGTTATAATTGCCTCTTGAATAGGTCAAAACAGTTACAATCCAAGTTTGAATTCAGTCCATGAGTTAATCATACTCACTGATGAGCTAGTCCCTGAAAGGGTTGCTCCCTGATGAGATCCTTCAGCCTGAGCTGAACTCATCATCCTGATGAATACCATTCAGTCAAGAGTGTCACTCACTGAAGAGTGAACTCACTGAAATTCATCACACACTGAATAACACTTAACCACTATCTGAGACAGGGTGTTCAGGGACCTTATGGGTGTACACTCCGTACCTCCTGACCCATTACAAGGTTTGAACTGATCCCTCAAGTGCACTAAATTTTCCAACAAAAATGTGACATGTATGTAACAAGAACAAGGCCCTTCATGTAGTTGTTATTAGCTCTTCTAAATTAGGTTACCCCTTTTCTCGTTGTTAGTGATTTCTTTGAAGATTTCAATGTGAAAGACAAAGATAATATATGTCGTCGGCACTAAAGTAAATGTTAACTTCGTGTTTCTAATTCCGCTCTATAACATAATGTTTGCATGTTTGGGTGGGTAGGAATATGAATCCTGGTTTTGCAGGTGTGGCTCATGGTTGCAAATGTTGACTCATTGTTACGGGTTCAAAACTAAGTTTGTGACCTATTTTAGATATTCATTTGAATCACATGATTATATTTTATCTAGTTTTGACCGAAGTGGTTTATGTGTGCTGATATTTTATAAACATATATACATATTGGTTTATTGTGGTGCATATCAGCTCTAACATGCTGATAATAGTTTTCAAGAAGAAAATGTGCATTAAAACAGATTTATACAAAGATTTAAGAAAGAAACTACAGTTGACGTTTTTGTAAAAGTCAAACTTTTTTTGTGTAACTGACTAGCATTTGATTTTTAAGAATTCGAAAATCTGGGACAGTTTCATTTCAAGTATATCAAAGGTTCTGTCTGTGAAAACCTGGGGTTACCTCTAATTGACCCCATTTAGCTAATTAGGCTATAGTGAGTCTAATATGTTGTAACATACAATTTAAACAAGTTATACAACGATCAAGGAAATTCATTCCAATTCCACTAACATATAATCGTTCTCAAACAAGTTATACACCATGGTCATGACAGCCAACATCTCATTTTAGTTGGTGAAGCCACTATATATAATCCTTATATTCAGAGGTTGGGCACTCTGAGCAAGAGACATCATACATAAATTTCGTTAATATAAAGGCAGCCACTTTTCTATACTTAATAAGAAGTGATCCCATTTTTTTCATCGGGTCCGGGTACAGACCAAATATCTTGAGTGACCGATCATCTTTTTCGTCCATTTTTTCCCTTCGTCTTCCTTAGGTTCACTGTATATGCACGAACGTAAGTTAAGTGTTTCAAGCTGGCGACAACCATCCAGAATCGCGTGCAATCCAGTACTTGACGTGCTGCTTCCAATGAGTTCAAGGTGCCTTAAATGGGGTAGATTTTTCCCAATTGCAATGGCTAACTCGTCATCATTTTCATCATAATTGTATTCATAGTCATTAATTTTAAAGGCAGCAATGAAATTGCTACTATGCCAAACACCTCTTCAAGAACAGAACAAGAAGGAAATGTCAGCACAACACAAGTCCAAAGCATTCAAAGACTTGCAACTCCACCAAAGATGAAGTTGCTAGTGAATGGAAGTCTTGTACAGTGTAATAGAATGTAGTAGTTAACTTGTAGCTTATACTGTACAACTAGCTTAGATGTGATAGTTTGAGAAGCAATGTAACAGTGTAGTCTATAAATAGCTTTGTAAACTTCATAATTCAGTAATGAAATTCCACACTTTTTCATTCAATTTATCTCATTTTGCATTTCTCAACATGGTATCAGAGCAATATCCTGCTCTCTGATGGTGCACCACCATCACTAACAAACTCCGGTCNGAAATATCCTGCTCTCTAGGGGTGTTCAAAAAAGCCGAGAAACCGACAAACCGAGCCGAACCGCTTGATCCGAAACCGGGAAAAACCGATAACCGAAGAAACCGAAACCGGAAAAAACCGAAACCGAAAAACCCGAGATACCATGGGGCGGTTTCGGTTTATGTTTTTACTAACCGCGGGTAACCGACCCGACCTGAGCATGTAACATATTCAACTCTTTATTTTTTGAGATTATATTGCATTCATTTAATCTCATATATTTTTGGTAAATTTGTACAACAATTGCTATCATTCATTTAATCTCTAGTATTTTTGGTAAATTGGTAAAGCAATTGATGTCATTTTAAAAACAATCCCTAAAATTGTGCTCATCATTCAAGTATATAATCATGGCCTATGATTTTCAATTTTCTATACAAGTTGATATTACTGTGTTTGGCTTACTTATTTAGACTAAATGGTGCTTTTTGTATTGATGTGGTATGTATGTAATCAGTGAATATGTGCTTTTTGTATGTATGTAATCGGTGAATATGTAATCTTTTACTTGAAAATGATACATTTTAGATTTGCATTGTACTTATATAATGTATATTACTCCGTACATGATATTGTTATGCATTTGTTTTATGTTTGAACCAAAGATTGATGAAAATTGTGTGTTTTGCTTTGCGGTATTTTCAACAAAATCTTTTTATTGAATAAGTTTCAACTTTTAATGGGTTGATTGAATACAATAACATATTATATGATATTATGATTCTGTTATGTAAATGTGGTACTTTTGATACTTATGTTAATTCTTTCTCCGACTAAATTTTTTAGAATGGTTAACCGTGATCCGAACCGCGAGTAACCGTTCATTTTGGGTACCCGCATGTCTGGTTACCCGCCTAGTATGGTTCGGTTTCGGATAGTAAAATTAACTACCCGCCCCGCGATGGATAGTTAAAATCTCTAACCGAACCGAGCCGAACCGCCCCGTGAACACCCCTACTGCTCTCTGATGGTGCACCACCATCACTAACAAACTCCGGCCAGTCTAACCAACTTTGACCACCATAACAAACTTTGACCACCATAACAAACCACCATAAACCACTACAAACATCACCACTGATCACCAAAATCGATCAAATCTTCATTAATTCTTCACAATAATCATTCATATCACTCTTATCTCACCAGAATCACTGAAAAACCCACCATCATCATCAAGAATCACCATAACTGATTTTCCCGCCATAACTCAATTTCAACCATAATCCTCTGTTTTTCACCATCAAGATCAATCAATCACCACTATAACCATGGCTGCATCCACATCTAACAACAACTCATCTTCATCTGAATAGAATCAACAGGAAGATGTGAATTCAATCCATCATCCATTGTACTTCCACCCAAATGATCACCCTGGACTCATTCTCATCTCCAAGAAACTAACAGGCTCTGAGAACTACAGCACGTGGAAAAGATCTATGATGATTGCACTGAATGCAAGAAACAAATTGAAATTGGTCAATGGTGAATATGATGAGCCTGCTCCAACATCACTTCTAAGATCACTTTGGGAAAGAGCCAATGACATGGTGATTTCATGGATTCTGAACACTGTTTTTGAGCAAATAGGTAACAATTTGAGTTTTGTGAATTCAGCAACTGCTTTGTGGAAATAATTAAATGAACACAATTCACAATTGGATGGTCACAGAATTTACAGAGTTTCAAATGATATTGTGAATCTGAAACAAGGTAACACTATAATTGAACTGTACTATCACAAATTGAAGGGTTTATGGGTTGGATGCTTTAGAAGCACCATTTGCCTGTGTGTGTCCTTGTGATTGTTAAAATGGGAGGAACAATGGTGAAAGGGATCAAAGGAAGAGACTCATGCAATTCTTGATGGGATTAGATGAAAGCTACACTCAATGTGAGGGGCTAAATCTTGTTGATTCAACCACTACCTATGGTATCTAAGGCCTATAGTATGTTAAGACAGGAAGAGGTTCAAAGAGAAACACCAAAAGCCACTATTCCCATTCCAACTGCTCTCAACACCACTAGCAACCAGAGATCACAATACACACACAATAAAGGAGGTCCAACCAACCCAAACACCACTGCTAAGAAAGCTCCATTCAGGAAAGGGGTTTACTGCACAAATTGTCACAAAGAAGGGCATTATGGTGCTGAGTGCTACAAGCTAGTTGGCTACCCACCAGGATATCCTTTACACACCAAGTATGTGCCTCTATCCCAAAGAAGCAACTCAAATCCAAGGGTGAATGCAGTCAACACAACAGACCACACCACTAAAGCCTTGCCAAACTATGCTGATCCAAACACCCAATCAAGCAACCCTGCTGACTCCTTTGTGCACTCAAGAATGGACCACTTGCAGAACCAGGTGCTTCTCATGCTTCAGAACAATCCAAAGGAGTTCACAGCTGCTACATTACCATACATGGCAGGTATATTTTCTTTCATAGCTTCTTTTTCATCAGGTTGTCTAGATGTTTGGATTATAGACAGTGGGGCCACTGACCATATTTGTATATCCCTTCACAAAATGCATGACATTCATACACTTGCACACCCCATCCTTGTACAATTACCCAATGGACACCAAATGAGGGTTGACACAGTGGGCTCAGTCAAACTAACACCCAATCTCACCCTCACTGGAGTGCTTTATATACCTAAACTAGCTTATAGGCCCGTGGAATCCACGGGTTTTTAGAAGAATGAATGCATTAAGAAATTAAGCGTGTGAGTAAAGTAAGAAAAAACAATGAAGGTAAAGATTTTGTATTGTTTTTAATGGAATACTATGTAATAAGTAAAAGATACAACAAAGAAATATGATTATAACTATTAATTTAATAAACATCCATGCACGCGGGCCACAATCTTCATGGTCTTGAAAAGTAAATGTATGTAGTGAGTGATAATTAAGTAATTAGCCAATGAACATTTCTTGAGCACCTAATAAGAGTAAAAAAAGTGTAAGTAAAAAGATGTTTATGATTGATAATACATGTAAAAGTAAAAAATGTCAAAAGATATCGTATGTATATTTGTACGTACCTCTTCAAACATGGTCATAAACCTTAACTTCTTTGTTGACTACGTTTGTGGTAGTTTTTTATAGATTAACATCCGCATCAGAAAGAACCTCCTTGAGATTCAGTATCCCTTGCATGATTAAAGGTAATTAGTAGTAATATTATAGTTTTAATTTATGTTAATTAACTTGAGATTCGGTATCATATTTGGTAGGAAGCAACATCCAAAATTTGTTTATTTTCTATCACTCCAAGGCCAAAGCATCAACTGATGCAATTTCATTCGTTTATCTATCTAAAGTCTCAATCTTGTTTGCTTGCAACCTTAGAAATCTTATGCATTTAAGTTACTACAATGGCTTTCTGAGATGGTCATATACTACGAAAGCCAAAAGAAAAGTAAATAAGAATAATAAAATGTAAAGACACAATTTGTGTTGCAAAACTTTATTAAGTTGTAAGGCCATTTTGTAGAAATCCATTGAAAAATACACTAAATTATCAATTATCAGTAATACAACAAAAACTTAGCATTTGAGTCTCACCAATTTCTCTACACATTAAAATTCCCTTTTTACCGATATTCGAATCTACTCGATTTGCTGTTTCCCGATTCATGGCTGAGGCAAAAGGGTAAAATGGAAGTCAATATCTTGATCCATTTTAAATCATAAGTACCATCTCTGGTAAATTCTCAAAGTACAATCACACACAGTAAACTAAACGTAGAAGTGCCTTTGATAATTACTCCTCATCAAACATTCAGCAAAATATTGCAATCAAAAAGGCCAAAACAAACATTCTTTCTCGTAACAGTTGCAATATGCCTTTCATAGGTGCAAATGTATATTCAAAAGCTATCACTCGTAACAGGATCATTGAAACCAAAACTATATATGTACAATGATAACTACGTGTTATTTTTCAATGAGTACCAACTATATATGTACAATGATAACTACCTGTTGTATGCAAACATGGTATTTGTCAATGAGTACCAGCTTATTATAGTAACCAAAACTTACTCGATATCAATGCGTGCAAGAGGTTTCTTCTTTCCTGCAGTGTCATTCTTGTCGTAGTTATCAAACTCATCACACAACAACTTCACCAGTCACATCTACAATTGCAATAAGCAATCAGACAAAAATAAATAGATGTACGATAATAGTAATCTAACATTCCGATAATCTTAGATTTACTCTCAATATATGATAGTAACGTAACCGCCTACCTATATTTAGCTTTACACTGTGTATTGATAGCTTTTTCTGATCACCTTATTAATTGAGAGCAAAAAGTCAAATCTCATTTTGTTTAATCAACAAAACCCAAATAGAAATACCATTTCTTATGTAGATTGAGGGTGGTCATTACCAGTAATATCAATGTCATCAGTAATAAGGTGATCAGTAAAAGTTATCAATACACCGTGCAAAGCTAAATATTGATGTTATTGATGTGCCATAAGTATACACATTTCAGCAACTTACCAAACCAACAATTTGACTCATTAATGATATTGTTGTAAACGCTTAGTTATATTGTTGATCTGGTCTTAAAAGCTTCAACAGACCTGTTATTCAAAGCTTGAATAGGCCATGCATTAGCTTCAATTTCCTGTTACATCAACACGTAAAATTAATATGTGTGTCGTATTCAATAAATAGCTTGTAATAAAACAAAATGTGTAAAAACTTACATCATGGACAGCTTCACGAATTGCATATAGTTGTTCCCATGAACCGGTCACCCCATAAATAGGATACATAAGTGACCCATTCTCCCCATAAACACCCTGGTAAATTTATACAAAATTAGTTCAGCATCAGCATAAACAAATAAATAGCACAACTTCAAATAATCTCATCACGATTTAATTACTTTATTGGTTATACTTCTTCATCATATACTCTTTGTGGATTGTAAAGAGTCATGGGGCCTGTTGTAGGTACCACCACTTATGTGAAGTATACCTTCTATATGCATAATAATCTAGATTCATACAAGAAGAAAAGGTGTATAGGATGATAGAAGCTTGTTAGTCCACTGTTGCTCTACATAGGAGGACCAACTTCCCTGAGTGTAGGACATTATTTTAGAAACACTTGCTTAGTTCATGTTAGTGCTTTTTCTATCTGTTTAAGAGCCAAAAAAATAATAATCGTAAAAAATAAAAAAATAATAATAAAAAAATCACGGGCCTGTTGTAGGTACCACACCTTTTGTACGAAGTATGACTTATTATAGCTAACTGTGAGGAAAACCGTCAATAAGCTTAGTGGGGTGTTTAGGTTTGCTTATGTGAAACTGCTTATTGGTTTGAAAATAATTAGCATGTAAGAAACTCTGCTTATTTTTTAGTACTTATTTACTTTGTATAAGCACATCAGAAGTTTCTACCAAACACTAATAACTGCATATTGGCTTAGAAAATAAGTAGATAAGCACTTAACTAAGCAATTCAACTTCAGATATGTTTGTGTTAGAAATCCTCGTAGCTTGTTTCAGAACCCACCCAGCTTGTCACCTCTAACGGGTCGAAAGTCACACAAACTACCTGTTTAGACCCATTAAGAACTCACCCATCTTGTCACCTCTAGTTAGTAGTTAATAGCATACCTTCTCGAGTGTGTCCTCAATGGATTCATCGATCAATTTCTCACTTCCACCTTATAAAGAATCATGAGCTGTTCTCATATATAAATTTGCACCAGTTTCAATAAGTATTGACGTGTTTTTTGAACCCTATATGGAAATGAAAATGTAAATGTAAATGTAAAACTGTAAAAACAACCATTCTAATTTGCACATTCTTGTGTCTAAAATTTTAAACTACTCACTACTGAAAAGGGCAATATCTTTTTCTTTTCTTATTTTTTTTTAAACATAACAGTGGCTTATCAAAATAGAAAAGTATTATAGGTTTTAAATGTTAACAATTTTGTGAATAAATCATAGACACACCTATATATTTCTTTTTCTATATGTACTTGTACTTCTCCATCTGCAAGTGAGTCCATGCCAAGTTCCCCAATAACCTGATTGTTGCAGGAGACGTGACATAACGTAATGAGATTATGATAAACGTGCAAAAAGCAGAAGCTAAATTTTATAGTGATTGTACATTTATACCTTGAATAGTAAATAAGAATTTCCCAAAATTGAAGAGATACTAAGATTTTAGATTGTGTTTGTGACCAATTCCAAGCGCGATGTTCAGACAATTACTCAACTTCACATGAAAGGATATCAATACGTTTCAGATCTTAGAAAAAACATTCTTTAGTGTAATTTGCAGCCATACCTATGAAACAAAATTTAATTCATTATAAATAAATCTAAATAATCACTTACAATTCATTGTGACGGCTGTAAATTGGGCGAAAGAGGCATCAATTTCTAGCTTTAGCAGTTTGCTCTTAGTAAATAGACACGTAAATAAAATTTAAAAAGCTGCAATCTTTAGACCATATAGGGTGTTTCGGATTCCTTACCAAAATTTATATCCAACAATGACAGATTACATGCTACATAAGTGAGAGTAAAAACTTCATTAACACAATGAGGATTCTAATAACAAACGACTTAACAAACGACATAAAATTCACATACATATCCCATTAACTTGCAACTGCCATATTCCCATCAACAAAAATCACCACCAATTTAATAATTATCAACACATCAACCAATCACAAAATAATAGCCAACTTACCTTCGGTCCTACTTTGTTTCCCTTCAAAACAACGTCAAGATAACGATCCAAGATTTATTTCCAGAAAGTTAAAAGCATGAGATTCATAGACATGATCAACTAACCTGGGTCACAAAGCTCATCGGGGTTAGCCAAAGAGTGTCCTCTGAAACACAATTATATTGATGATTAAAAAAAGCAACACATCAAAATAATTCTAATTTGCAAAACATAATTCGAAACCCTAAAATTAAAATTAAATTGATACTTACCAATTTGTCCATGACCGGTATCAAAAAATGATTTGAAGGAGCAATTGATTTGAATTCTTTGATTGGTGATTCAAAACTGCAGAGTATAGGGTTAAAATCAGGACAATATGGAAGAAGCTATTGTGTGTGTTGTTTGAATAGGAGAGATATGCTTTTGAAGGGATCTCATACAAATTCAAAATGGTGATTTTGAATTGTTGATATGAAACTGAAGATTGATTGAAACATATAGAGGAAGATTTGAATGTCTTTGGATACTTTACAAAAATAAGCCAAAAAGGAGCTTGCATGAGACTTATGTTTAGTTTCTCTGTAGTATAAAAAGCATTGCATTGAAAACTTGTACAAAAAGGGTTAAATAAGGAATGACACATCAGCGCATTGAATTTTATTAGCTTCATTGGGTGGTACAAAAGTGTCATATATTAGAATACATAGATTTACCTACAACCTCATCTCCATTAGCAAACTCACAGCTACCACACATTCTTCAATAATATTTACTCACAAGCAATGCACCTTGCAGGGCCATGATGGCTCTATGACACAAGGAACACTTCATGGAGGATTATACACACTCAAATCATCAACAACACCATCTACCTCAACTATTCTATCCAATTTCAGCTCATCACAGTTGTGGCATGCAAGATTGGGACATCCCTCATCACAAGTCATTCAGAAAATCAAGACATTGTCTTCATTACCAAAATGTAACTCAGAATCAATGTGTAGTGTTTGTCCTTTAGCTAAACAACATGTTTTACCATTTCCTTATAGCAATTCTCATACTTCTGAGTTGTTTGAACTCGTCCACCTTGATGTATGGGGTCCTTACAAACAACAAACACTCAATAAAGGCAAATACTTTCTCACAATTGTTGATGATTTTTCTAGAGCCACTTGGACATATTTATTACCTTCAAAACATCATGTTTCAACAACATTCCAGTCATTTTACATCTATGTCACTACACAATTCAATAAATCCATAAAACAAATCAGATCAGACAATGGGACAGAGTTCTTAAATGAATCATTTAACACTTTTCTCCAATCCAAGGGCATCATCCATCAAACCTTATGTCCCTATACCCCATAGCAAAATGCTAGGGTAGAAAGGAAGCACAAACAACTTTTAGAAATGGCAAGAGCTTTACACTTTCAGGCAAAATTTCCCTTACATCTATGGGGCTATTGCATTCTTACCTCCACCTATCTAATCAATAGGCTTCCATCCAGAGTCATTGACCATAAAAGTCCATATGAAGTCCTTTACAACAAAACACCATCACTTGAACATCTCAGAGTAATTGGATGCAAAGCAAATGCCTACAATCTCACCACAGACAAGTTTTAACCTAAATCAACGCCAACTGTCCTCATTGGCTACCCACATAATCAAAAGGGTTATTTATTGTATGACACTCTCACCCACAAAGTCATCACTACTAGAAATGCCACATTTGATGAGCACACCTTCCCTTTTCACAACACACCTGAACAACCAACTCAATCAGATCCTTTTACATCACCACTACAATTCACAACTGATCCACCATTCACCATACCACACACTCCAATCAATTTATCACCTTTACCACACAATGCTTCACCAAATATCTCACCCACTGTGTCCACTACTGAACCACCAACACCACCTCTTCAAACACCTACATCTGATCTTCCACCATCTCCAACCCCCAATATTGCTTCTTCACCAACACCACCACCTCCACCACCCATCTCTGATCCACCACCACCTCCTAGACACTCTACCAGAAACAAAACCATTCCCACTAAACTCAAAGGTTTTCAATACCACCTACCAAAATATTTTCTCAACAGTATTCACAATAAACATCATCATTCTAATTATATTAACTACAATAACTTGTCATCAACCAATCTCCACTTCATATTCACTGTTGATAGCATGCATGAACCCCACTCCTATTTCCAAGCATCAAAACATCCAAAATGGAAAGAGGCAATGCAAAGAGAAATTGACGCACTAGAACAGAATAATACATGGAGCTACACAGTCTTACCTTCAGGCAAAGTAGCCATTGGCTGCAAATGGGTCTATAGGATCAAATTGAAGGCTGATGGTACCATTGAAAGATGCAAGGCCAGATTAGTAGCCAAGGGCTTCACTCAGAAAGAAGGCATTGATTACAAGGAGACTTTTGTTCCAGTAGCAAAGATGGTAACAGTAAGGACTCTACTTGCAGTTGCGGTACAAAGGGGTGATTTCATAGAACATTTGGACATCAACAATGCCTTCCTACATGGTGATTTACAAGAGGATGTCTACATGCAAGTTCCACAAGGCTACTCTCACAACCTACCTCCTAACACAGTATGCAAGCTAAACAAATCACTTTATGGATTGAAGCAAGCAAACAGGCAATAGTTTGAGAAACTCACAGCTTGTTTACTTCAACTAGGATTCAAGCAAAGTTATGCTGATACATCTCTATTCACAATCACACATCAAGGTTCCCTAACATCTCTCTTAATATATGTTGATGATATTATCCTAGTTGGAAAAGATCAGGCCTTTCTCAAAACCATCAAACAACACCTTCATCACAAGTTCAGCATCAAGGATTTGGGTTCTCTTAACTATTACCTTGGCATTGAATTTCTAAGAAACTCCTCTGGTCTTACTATGTCACAAAGGAAGTATGCTATGGAGCTCTTAGAATGTGCAAATTTACTTGACTGCAAACCTATGGCCACACCAATGGATCCTATCCTAAAACTCAATGATACTGATGGATATCTCCTACTTGACCCATCTTCATATAGGACTCTAGTGGACAAACTAATCTACCTAACCATCACAAGGTCAGACCTTTCATTTGCTGCATAAGCTCTTAGTCAATACTCCCACAGTCCTAGATCATCTCATTATGATGCTCTCATGAGAGTCCTCAGATATATAAAGCTTTGTCCAGGTCAAGGTCTTTTCTTTCCAAACAAGAATCCTCAACAGTTAACAACCTATTGTGACAGTGACTGGGCAAGTTGTGCTACCGCAAGGAGATCTGTGACAGGGTATGCAATCTTCTATGGTCACAACGTCATTTCATGGCAATCAAAGAAGCAAACAATGGTTTCCAGAAGTTCTACAGAGGCTGAATATAGAGCATTGGCTGACAGTACTTGTGAGATTTCATGGCTTAAGTGTCTACTTCAAGATCTTCAAGTATCTATTCCTACACCCTCTCTTGTTATGTGTGATAATGCTTCAACTATAGCACTTGCCAATAACCCTATACACCATGCTAGAACCAAGCACATTGAAATTGATTGTCATTTTGTAAGAGACAAAATAAGACAAGGTCAAATCAAACCATGCTATGTTCCTACAAGACTCCAATTGGCAGACATTTTAACAAAAGGACTTAGCAAGGCCTTACATTATGGTTGTTTATCGAAGTTGGGCATTTGTGACCCATACACAATGCCAACTTGTGTGGGGGGGGATAAAGGAAGCAATGAAATTGCTACTATGCCAAACACCTCTTCAAGAACAGAACAAGAAGGAAATGTCAGCACAACAAAAGCCCAAAGCATTCAAAGACTTGCAACTCCACCAAAGATGAAGCTGCTAGTGAATGGAAGTCTTGTACAGTGTAATAGAATGTAGTAGTTAACTTGTAGCTTGTACTGTACAACTAGCTTAGATGTGATAGTTAGAGAAGCAATGTAATAGTGTAGTCTATAAATAGCTTTGTAAACTTTATAATTCAGTAATGAAATTCCACACTTTTTCATTCACTTTATCTCATTTTGCATTTCTCAACAAATTTTCTGTATTCTAAGCATTGGGCAGTATTTGCCTGCAGTTTCAATAGCTTCTTTTGAGATTGTAACTTCTTTTGAGATTGTTGTAGTGTAAATGTTGAGTTCCTCCAATAGCGGAAATTTCTTTAAAGCCTTAATCCAGCTTTCATGCATTTTAGTTTCAAACCTTAATCCAATTTCTAGACATCTAAGCTGACTTGATTTGTTGAATGAGTAGAATTGAACAAAAGGTAACATCATTCAGCTATGTGTATTGATGATCATGTTTACTAACCTTCTAACTATAAAAGATTTTGTTGAAAATACCAAAATATGAGTTTTCAAATTTCAGAACAACAAACATATAAAGGAATCAATAAGTATCAATCACAAAGCCATCCCAAACAAAATTTATGTTAAATCGTAGAAAATGGTTGTATAAATAAGTACAGTAACATATGCTCAAAACAAGACTTTTTCAATCACAAAAGAAAATTCTTCTTCCATTTTTCAATTCTTCTTACATTTTCCATACATATATTAAGTGGCCCTTTAAGCTTTCTTTACATTTTGCTTTTTAAAAATTTACATGGAAATTATGCAAAAGACTTTTGGATAAGCATTAATAAGTTATCAGTAAAATTCTCTCGAAAGATCTCAAATGTGAATTGTAACTAGGGCCTGTTTGGTTGGTGGGTGTTGGATTGAGGTAATGGATAAATTCTCAAATAAATTGTTTGGTAAGCATTTTGAGAATAAAAGAATGGATTGAGAATGATAGATCTATTCAAGTCAAGTGGGGTGAGTATCCCCTAATTCCACTGACACTAAATTTATTACTTCCTCACTTTTTGTTTTTCTCTTTCTTGAATATACACACATTCTCCACTTTTACATGTAATGACAAATATATATTGTCAAATTTGTACAATCATGTTATTTTTTTTATTTTTTTTATAATATATGCAAATGAGCCCTACTTATACTTAGGGCTGAGCAAAACCCGACCGACACCTGAAAACCGTCCCGATCCCGACGTCCCGATCCCGACGTCCCGAATCGTCCCGAATCCCGAACCGACCATACTCGGGTCGGGACTCGGTTTGGGTTTTTCAGCTTGTCGGGATTCGGGTCGGGTCGGGAGTCGGGACGAAGTCGGGATTACAAAGAAAAACCATACAAATCGGTTTCGTTTCGGGACTCGGGACGGGATTCGGGACGATTCGGGCTAGACTCGGGTCGGGATTCGGTTAGGATTTTCAAGCTTGTCGGGATTCGGGCTTCGACGGGATGGGTCGGGTTCCGGCCCGATGCACACCCCTACTTATACTATATAATATATTATACAAAATATATTCCCAATTACATTTTACAAAACAAACAACATTAATACTATCAGTCATTTTGATTTCTTTCAAATCCAAATCTAAACCCACCTACAAACCAAACGGGCCCTAAAAAAAATAAACTAAGTTGCATATCTTTACTACTTATAAAGGGTGCATGTCATTTATTGAATTCCTTAAAACTTAAAACTTAATGAATCTTTACTTTATTGACTTTAAAACCCCACGAAATTCAAACAATCTCAGTTAATAAGAGAAGATTTTGGTTTATTATATATACTAGACGTATACCCTCGCAAAGCAACGGTGTATAGCGGCAAATAATTGTACTTGCGAAATCGTGATTATGGTTCGACCTTTGATGCAAAGCGTGTGTTTTTTGAAATACAAAGTGTATGTTTTTTAAAATTAATATAGTGTGTGTTTTTGATAAGTTGCCAAGTTTAAAATTGAACAAGCTTAAGGTGTATTAAGCATGCTTAGGGGTAATTTAGGCAAACTACATAATAGAGCATAAAAGTATTTCATAGCATAAAATTAAAATCACGAAACCCAGAAAAATTGTAAGTCTCAAAATCTCGCCAAAATATCGAAAATATCTCCGATTGAAAAATATCGTCAAAATATCGGCCAATATTGCCGATATTATCGGATCCGATATTTTGGGGCGATATTTTGATCCGAGATTATTTTTAGGAGCGATATCTGAAATCTCGGCTAGATATCGGCGATATTAACTACATAGCATGAATCAGAACCTATAAAACATATAAACAGAACATCAGTTAGCAATTTAAAACATATAGAGTAACTTGGCCAAAAATACTAATGGTTTGCGGACATTAAACAAATCGAAGTGTCAAAACTACTCAGAACTAAACACGCAATAATTTAATTAACCAAATACATTAACATTTAACGATATCTATACTACTTATAATGGAGGAAGGACTCTCTTTCCAAAAAATTCACATATACAAAAAATGATGCATGGTTTACAACACTTTAAAGCAAGCAATTTTCATAATTACAACAACCAAAGCATGGTGTACAACAAAAATTAGCACATAACAAAATTCAGACCAAAATCCTTACAATTATACATTAAATAGCATTAAAAACACCCATACACCCAATATTACAATCATTTAAAACACAAAGCACAAGTATGTAAAGCACACTGATTTTAAGGTCAACAATCTATTCAACACATATAATTAATACACTAATTAATTCACCCATTCACCAAAATATACAATCATTTAACCATAATGTACAAGCTAATCAAGCTACTAAGCCAAGTACTTAAAAATAAAGCCATTAGGCTCGGCACAATGGTCGGTCGACCGGACCGGTCGCCCCTGCGCTGACCGAGTCGCCGCCACTACAACCACAAGGTCGATGAAGGTCATATGTTAATAAAGACGAATCTGTGTGGTTTTATGCTTGCGTGTATGTGGAGAAGTGTGACACGTGTTTCATTGTTTTTGAAGTAAAATGGGATAGAACATAGATGATTATGTTTTTTTTTAGATATAGGGACGTATTTTGACTGTGAATGAAATAAGGTGGTGGATTAGGGCTATGGAGGTATTTATATAACCCTAAAAAAATTATGGTTTCATCAAGTGATGGGCTTTATAACTTGTTGGATTATAGTTGGACTATACAATCCGACAATTTGGACTAATATGGACTGTGAAATGGGATTGATGTGCAATAACCGAATTTTTTGGTTAATAATGGGTTACGAAAGGTTAGAGTGATATTGATCAACTAATAGAAGAAGATGCATTAATGACTTGAGCTATTTATTTTCACGCAAAAAGTAATGATTTGTTGCGCTATAATTATTGATAATATATTTATAATGTTATTTTTTTAGATTTATTTGAAAACGTAATAAGCTGATACATTTTTATTGTACAAGTCTTTTTTTAATATGTGGTTAGTTTATTTGGATCATTATTTTCTTGTGTTGGTATTGTGTGTATAAGTTTTTTAAATATTTTTGTGAAACGTGAACTCTTTGGTCAAATAAAACATAATATTAGAAAACAAATTTATTGTATAACATATCTAGAGCTAATCTTACTAGAAAATGCTAAAAATGATATATAACTATTATTGCTTTAAGTTATTTTAATTTAAATTATTATTCATTTGTATGGTAATTGTTATAAAAAAATAAAAAAAAATGAAATCGAATAATATTTGTTCGCCACAAAATATAGTCACAGGGTACCCGCCGCCGCATCGCGCGGGTACCCTGCTAGTCTACTAAAAACTAGAAAGACATGGGAGTGGATCTATTGAGAAGAGTTATTGAAATGAGAAAAGTGAGAAACAATTCTAGCCACAAAATTCAAATAAGAAAAGAGAAATAATTGGGAGATGCATCTATTTTTGTGGATGCATCTAAGATTAGTGGTTGTGGTTCCTTCTCATTCATCTCATCTTAATTATATTTCTCATTTGATCCTTACTCTAGGAATCAATACTAATATGTTGCGGAACAAAAGAATGCTGATAGCAAAGATTTTGAGACTTACAAATGGACAATTCATCTTTCGCATTAGCTACATTTCCGAAAATAAACGAAAACAAGTATTAATGTATTTCAAGCTGAGTAATTCATTCTCTTTGTAAACCTTATCTTTCATATTAGCTGGATTATGAATATAAGCCGGAAATAATGCGATTCTGAAAAGTAAGTTGAAATCACATAATCATAATACCGAATAATAAGCTTAAACAAACACCCCTTTTGAGAAGCTTAAGGGGTATTTGGTTAAGCTTATTTTGCGGTTTATATGATTGTGCGATTTTTACTTACTTAGGCTATGTTTGGCAAAAGTAGCCGTGAGCAGTAGCAGTGAGCAGTAGCCACAGCCCACTGCTCACCGCTCACAGCTTCATAAAGAAGCATTGGAAAAATGAGCTTTCCTAAAAAATAGCAAAGCTCACAGCTCTCATGCCAAACGAACACTAAAAATAAAAAAGCTCATTGTTCACCGCTCATCGCCCCAAAAAACTTTACGCCAAACATAGCCTTATACTTATTTTTCATAATGCCATTTTTTCTGGCCCAAAAATTAGCTTAAACAAACACCCCCGCATATAATAAGTACTTATATGAAACAAGCCAACAAGGTCAACAAAAACTAATTGTATTTTTTTTTCCTTTCTACTTCCATATGATGATTTAGCTACGGATTTATCAAGTTAAACTTCACTCATTAAACATCACTTCAACGTATAATGGATAAAAGCATTTGTTAAGTAATAATCATACAATATGCTTTAATAATTTTCTTGAGAACACATGAATATAGGATTTAGTTTATCCAGAAATCAAATTGAAGAGTTACCTGTGTTTTCATGATTCAGGGGTAAAAGTCATGTTATAACTTGTGAGGACTACTAAGGCTATATTTGGCGAGGGCTTATGAGCGGCTTAACGGGCTTGGACGTTAATAAGCCAGCTAATAAAATATGTTTCGTTTGTCATACATGCTTATGGAGGCTTGTGGCTTATAAATAAGTCGTAAGTTTTCATAAGTCCAAGCTCATAAAATGGGGTTTATGGTACTTTTGACTTGTCAAACTTTATACTTTATGTTCTATATTTTTTCCTGTGTTTACCTAGGGGCGGCAATTCACGACCCGACATGAAACTCGACTTGAGACCGACACGAAAATTAACAGGTTCGGGTTAACTCTAATTAGTTTTCGGGCCGTGTTTGGTCGACCCATCTAACCCGTTTATTAAACATGTCAAGTTCGAGTTGGGTATAGGTTAAACGGGTTGACCCACGAACCCGTTATTATTTCTTCAAAAATTAAAAAATTATATACACTTTATTATACGGGTTAAATGGGTGGATCCACGAACCGTTCAACCTGTTTTAACCCATGTAATGTGTCAACTTGTTTAGATAAATGGGTCAACCCGAAACCTGTTTAACCTATTCAACCTGTGTAACCTATTTAATCTGCCAACCCGTATTTATATACGGGTTAAATAGGTTGTGTTCGGGTTATAAGTAAACATGTTAAAGTGACATGGTCGATCCTGTTATTTAAACGGGTCAGGTTTGGATTGAGGCGTTTTAACCTGTCAACCTGCTAACCTGAATCCGAGCCGAATTGCCGCGCATAATTTTACCCACTTATTAATACGACGAGACCGTTGTTATAATTTTTTTTTTTTGTTTTTTTTTCCTTTCTAATTTTAAGTTGTCTAGCTTTATATTTTTTATTCTATACTTTATATTTAGTAGTTTTACTATAAAACAAAATTATAACAAGATACGTAATAAAAAACTAGCAGGGTACCCGCGCGATGCGGCGGCGGGTACCCCGTAACTAAATTTTCTGGCGAACAAATGTTATTTTGTTTTAGGCTGTTGGATTCATATTTATGTTTTGGAAACTTAATTAGATTGTACATTGTGGTTAAATAGTTGTATATTTTGGTTAAGGGGTGAATTAAATTGTGTATTAATTGTATGTGTTGAATAGTATTTTTTAGTTTTATTTGTGCTTCAACTACTTGTAAATTATGTTTTTTCACTTGTATTGTTGAATGAAGGGGTGTTTTTAATAATGTATTAATTGTAATACATGAGTGGTGTGTTTTTAGTTTTATATGTGCTTTAGATACTTGTAAATAATGCTTTCAAGGTTGTATTTGCTTAAAATTGTATTAATTGTGGTCTTAAAATATTAAAGAGGAGGGAAGTGTTAGGACTATACATGTTATGAGTATTATATGTTTTGTAAAAATGTTTATATATTTAGCTAGGATACTAAAATATGTTGTAACTATTAGTAACCAAAGGAAAAGTGGTATCCACGCATATTTAGAATTGTAATGAGAGTAGCATCATATTGGCTCACTAATCAGAGAATAAACATAAAAAATATAAATAGTGGTATGATACTGAAAATCCTAAAAAGTATGCGTAAATACAATATCGCCCAATTTTACTTTAATTTTGAAGATTGAAGTTATTTTAGAATATCCCACAACAGGTCATTATAAATCTGGTAAGCAGACTTTCATGTTCCTATGACTCAATTTTTTCTTTTGATTTTTATTTTTTAATTTCCTCTAAATGTATATCACGAAAGAAGACAAGACATACTATATTTGTTTTCCTTCCATTTTTTCTACATATATATATCATCATTATATCACTAAAGTGACTTAGTATGCCGCACAATGATATGAAGGTGTATCACAAGTCGCCCAAAAAAAACTATATAAAAGTATTATAATTGCTATAGTTTTATAGACACGCTTAGGTGGATAACTTATAAGTTACTTTGCTTAAAGAGAAGTAACTGCATGTATTGGGTCGCGTCACACATCATTACAAAGGTAGACACTAATATTGTCCAAATACTAGGAATAAGGATGTATTAGTCCCAATTCCCAATTTTTTGGGCGATCCAGTCGCCCCCGGGGGTGATTGGGGAAAAAAACTCTATTTACATATATAGAGAGATGATAAAAGTCGATGTTATATGGTTACTATTGTTCCAGAACCTTCTGTAAGGATGTGGGCCTTTAAAAGGAAACAGCTCGCATTTATATTAGAGATATAACAAGATTAAATTAAAAGGGGCAATTAACATACCACCCCCCTAAGTTATACATTAACTCACCATTATAGTTGGACCTACTTCGCTAATTTTCTATCATCTAGCCTACTTAAAACATTATATAGCAGGGGAGGACCGCACTTCTTCCTCTATTATAAGTAGTATAGATATAGATTAGCGAGGGTACTATGAGTAATATAACTTAGGGGGGTATACCAATAAGAGCTTTTTCCTTAATAGCCCCAACGGTACAATAGTACCAACCCCTTTCACCCCAAATTTTTTTTTTCCCCAATCACCCCGGGGGCGACTGGATCCCAAAAAATTGGGCAACTCCCACCATATTTGGACAAGTGTCCCTATGATGTAGCCCCACATGTACTTGCAAAGTACCACTAAGGGTACAATATTACTTGGGTGACTGGGACCTACAATCTTGGGCAACTAAGCCTATTTTGTCTTTTTGTAAAAAAATATAGTCTTTTTATATTAATAAATCTTGGGCAACTGGATCCCACCCACGTGGGTTTCTTGGGCGACTGTTAGATAGGAAGTACACTTTTTAATTTTTTATTCTCATTGGAATTTGTACCATACATTTATACTTATACATTTATACAAAATAAATTTATACAACAAAATACATTTATACAAATAAAAAATCAAAAAATGAAAAAAATACTTTTTATTTATTTAAAAAACAAAAATAAATTTTAATTTTATTTATGCAGGAAAATAAATTTATATACTAAAAAAA
>LBNU01003709.1:59736-73726 GCA_014162995.1 Artemisia annua | reverse complement strand
ACAATCTTATGATACTCGCAAGATAACTTTCTTACACGCAACCCTGTGATACTCGCAAAATGTGGATGATACTCGCAAGGACCATGAAATGATACTCGCAAGTGAGAAGGGTGATACTCGCAAGATGAACTGCCTTACTCGCAAAACGATAAGGCTTAGAAGGCTTACTCGCCAAAGATGATACTCGCAGAAACAGTAATACTCGCAAGAATACTAATACTCGCAAAACCTGATACTCGCAATGACTAAAAAACTGAAACTCGCAAGAAAACAACAAGAGTTCTTACTCACAAATCCCTAGCTTCTTACTCGCAAATCCCTAGCTTCTTACTCGCAAATACCCAAAAAAACATACTGACCACTTTTTACACCACCAAACGAGTATTAACTAAGAGTTTTACCTATTGTAATGTATTCTAAACTTTTACTACACTAAGATATGAATCTAACGGGCACCAAATAAGATTAAACGAGCCTAAATACTAACCAAATGAGACTAATACAACCCATACTAATCTAAAAACAACCTTTAATATCCCTAGGCGAATGATACCACTTGTTAGGTCACCATGTTATAGCATAAACAACCAATGATACTTGAATGAATAAGAAACAAGAATGGAGAAGAAGAAGATAGAATAATATGGAAGGAACTCTACTAATGATATGATAAATATGATAGTGTATTATGAGAACCAACAAGCCTCAAGCAAGGCTTACACAATGTATTTATAGGGGAGTCCAAGGGTCTCAAGTTTCATCACCATACATTACACTACTAGCCCTTGGACTTCCACTTGTAGTAACATTACATCATAAACTTTCATAACAAAATGTTTAAACGTAAAACATAATAACATAAACTAGCAACCTATCATAAACTAATGACCGACACTTGAATAACGTGAAACGTGTTCCTAACACGTTACTTATTAGATAATAAAATAAAATGGATAAGCATGGGGTGCCTCCCACGAAGCGCTTGTTTATTATCGAGTCGTGTAGCTTAGACTCGCCCCGAATTTACTTGTCCTTGGGGGAGCAAATGAAACACACAGCATGAAAAACTACGATGCCGGGATCAAAAACGGTATCCTCACTCCCGGGGGAATGACGGATGGGAGAAGTAGCAGTAAATGTGAAGAATGGAATAAAGATTTTTATCACCATTAAAATCAATTCTTCATTTTCAAAATCAAATTTTTCAAGTTTCATGTTTTGAATAGTATCGTTAAAGCTCATTTGTGTATTTTTAAAAACCTTGGGAGGGAGGGATGGGGTTTGAACGGTTCTATTTCGAATCTTGAGAAAGACGTTCGTACTGGGGGAGACATACTTATTGACGAAATTCTTTGAAATTTTTCAATTTTTCGGATTTTTATCATTTTCGAGGAAAAACGGGGTTGCGAGAGTAAACGACTAAAATGAAAGTGCAAGTTCAAATCGAATCGAAAATTCACCCCCCAAGACTAAAGATAAACATTGTCCTCAATGTTTAAAAAGGTAAGGGTAATCCTAACAATAATCTAAGGCCGTTTATTAAGTGTGCCAAAGATACCGTTAGTCAATAAGATTTTGGATATTTGATTTCCAAGCTAGCATCAATACATGGGACTCGAGTGGAGATGAGATGAACCAACGAGCACGAGAGTCATCATGAATTGGGGAAATCCTGCACAAACACAAACAACCAAGCAAACACAAGATTGGAAGAGGTCGCCCTCCTCACGTTACTTATTAGATAATAAAATAAAATGGATAAGCATGGGGTGCCTCCCACGAAGCGCTTGTTTATTATCGAGTCGTGTAGCTTAGACTCGCCCCGAATTTACTTGTCCTTGGGGGAGCAAATGAAACACACAGCATGAAAAACGACGATGCCGGGATCAAAAACGGTATCCTCACTCCCGGGGGAATGACGGATGGGAGAAGTAGCAGTAAATGTGAAGAATGGAAGAAAGATTTTTATCACCATTAAAATCAATTCTTCATTTTCAAAATCAAATTTTTCAAGTTTCATGTTTTGAATAGTATCGTTCTCATTTGTGTATTTTTAAAAACCTTGGGAGGGAGGGATGGGGTAATTTCGTCAATAAGTATGTCTCCCCCCATACTAACGTCTTTCTCAAGATCGAAATAGAAACGTTCAAACTCCGGAGGAGATATGACATGAGAAAGTTCACCGGAGAACTTCTCGGGATCAAGATCAAATTGAAACGATTCATATTCGGGAGGAGAGGTATAAGCAAGAGAAGTGGTACTGCCACGACACATCTCCTCCGTATCAAAGGAAAAAGCATCATAGACTGGGAGAGAAAGATCGGGATGAGAAGTGGGATTGCCTCTTAATGCTTCGATCTTAGCAATTAGAAGATATACTTTCGAAAGTTTTTCACGAAGAGCTTCATCTTTAACCTCGTTATCATCTTCCTCTTCTAAGTTGACGAGCTCAGAAGATAAGTCGTCGATATAATCGATGTCTCCACAAGATAAAGAATCGTCATCATTGTCGGAATCGGAGAACATCTCAAAAAGATCATTAGATTTTTCAGTAGGGGATAATTCACACTTCTCTGCCGTATCAAAAGTAAATTTTTCCAAATCGGGTAAAAAATCCTTGAGCTCGGGCTCCAAAGGATCTGACTGCTTAGAAATATCGACGTCTTCCAAAATGGAGTTACTTTTTCCTCAACCGGCGTGAGAGAAGGATGGGAAGAGTCGGGAGTATCAAGAACAAATTCACAATCACCGTTAGAAATTTCCACGGACTCTCTTGGGATTGGGACAAGGTTCTCAGCACTTGGCTTATTGAATTCACCCGATTCCGTTGCCGGAATAGTACTAAGATGCTCGTCCCCCATTATGAGAGAGTCCTCTGGGTTATTATTTGGTAAGACGGGTGCGATAGCAGCTGATGAATTTTTATAATCCTTCATTTGAACAGAATCCTCATCGTCATCGTGAACGAAAGTTTTGCAAAATTGAACGCTCACTTTAGCTGCTTGTTCTTCGGCTAGTAACTCTCCAAATGATTTTTCATAGCGACATTGAGAACTTACAACCGGTTTGCTTTGTGCCGTGCGAACTCTTGATTTGTTTTCAATAATCTTCAATGCATCGTACGGAGTTCGACAATAAATATTTCCACCGGCGGCCGTATTAAGGGAATCTTGATCGTTTTCCATTAAAGCATTGTAGAATATATCGACTTGAAGCAATTCGGAAAAACCGTGATGTGGGCATTTTCTCATTAGATCTTTGAATCTTTCCCAGGCCTCAGCGAAAGTCTCATCAAAACGTTGTTGAAAGTTAATGATTTCTTTCCGGATCTCAATCGTTTTGGAATGAGGATAAAATCGATTCAGGAATTTTGACGCTAGATCATCCCAAGTGGTGATAGAATTAGGAGGTTCACGATCAAGCCATCTCGAAGCTGCTCCTTTAAGCGTTAACGGGAACAAGATTAGCTTCACCACATCATCAGGCACTTGATTTATTTTGAACGTTCCGGTTATTAGGTAAAATCTGCTGATGTGGGAGTAAGGATCATCGTTTTCGGAACCAAAGAAAGGATCAATGAAATCAAGTAACTCGACGTTAATTCGATATTCATTTGCAAGAATTGGTGGAATGACGATGGCCTTCTCAAGACGTACAGGAATTTGGAGCAATTCCTCCATAGAACGTGTGTCCGCCATAAGAATTAAACGTTCAGAGGGTTGAAGGAGAGAATTAAACAATTGAGAGGATAACGGAGATTATTTTTTCGGGTTTTTATGTTGGAAAAAATGAAAAGTGAAACAAAATTAAAAACTAATTTTGAAAAAGAAAATCTTTTTGGATTTTTGATTTTAGAAAAGTGGAAATCAAAAGAAAAACAAATTTGAAGAGAAAATATTTTCGGGTTTTTATGTTTTGAAAGTATTACAAAAGCGATAACTTCTCGAAAGAAGGGTCTTCAAAACACATTACTCAAATGATCGAATGACTAAATCTTATCAACCGTTCCCCGGCAGCGGCGCCAAAAATTGATGAGGCCGTTCTAGCAAGGTGCCAAGCTCAAATCTCGAGTTGTAGTCCCAACGACGGTCGAATTGATCTCGTCACTCANGGAATGATTTTTAGCAAGCCAGGCCTCGATCTCATCTGAAAAGACATCACTCCTCTCAACCGGCGTGGGAGAAGGAGCGATAGAATCGGAAATGAGAGGATCAGAGGATGGAATTTCGGTTGAAATAGAATTATCATTAACAGGAGAAGTATTGACCTCTTCCACAACAGAGTCACTTCCCTCGATCGTAGTGAGAGAAGGATGGGAAGAGTCGGTGATAGTAGATTCAAGAGATATAATGCCACGTTCATAAAGTAAGGCTCGTATACTTTGTGCATTCTCCTCTGCTAACAATTCTTCCATGCTTTTGCTGCCATCATCCTTGACGGGTGTGTTGAAAAATGATGAAGTACTGTAAAATTTCCCAATTTGAATGGACGCCTCATCATCGTCATCATTGTAAATGAAGGGTTTACGATATTGAGAGCTTTCCTTAGATGCTCGTTCTTCGGCTAAAAGTTCTCCATACGTTTTCTGATCTTGGGAAATTTTATTCTTCAATTTCTCACATGCGATCATCATATCTTGAAGTTTTTGGTAAACATCTGGAGAAAATTGATAAGGTTGGTTTTGAATCACTTGATATTGTGGAGGTTGATCTTGGTGAGGATAATCATAATTGTTACAAGAAGACGGGTTCCTAGCTTGACATTCGGTGCTAAAGTGCGGACCTCCACAATACTCACACCCGTAAGATTGTTGTGACAGATTCGGTGGATGTTGAAATGAATCATGATTAAAATACAGTTCTTGCTCATAAGTGTTTTGAGGAGGAAAGTAAGAATCGTTTTGATGATAATTGGAAAAGTTCGAATTGCAATTTTGAGAATATGAATTTTCATCTTCGACAGCACAAAACAAACAATTTCCATTAATAAGACTTCTACCACACCTCATGCAAGTACACCGTTGACAACAATTTGCAGTCGGATCCAAATGATTTCCACATCCATCACAAAACCAAGATAAGTCGAGCTGAGGTGGGTAATTGGAAGAATTTGAAGGATAGTCGAATGAATTCGGGTTTTGATCACAAGAGAATGAATTACTTGAACCACAAAACAAACAACTTCAATTTTGAATATCGTTACCACACCTTACACACGTACAATATCGACACGGTGAACCATAGAGTGGTTCACCACAACCAACACAAAGAATCAATGCTTCCATAGAATTGAACAAAAGAGGAGTAAAGAGATAGAATTAAACATTTAAGAGGAATAAGAAGAATATTTTTGGGTTTTTATATTGTAAAATGTAAAACAAAAGTGAAAGCTAATTTTGAAAAAGAAAATCTTTTTGGATTTTTTAATTTTAGGAAAAAGGGAAATCAAAAGAAAAACAATTTAGAAGAGAAAATATTTTTGTGTTTTAATATTTTGAAAATATTTACAAAAGCATTAACTTCTCGAAAGAAGGTTCTTCAAAACACATTACTCAAACGATCAAACGACTTAATCTTATCAACCGCTCCCCGGCGGCGGCGCAATTTTGACGAGTCGTTTTTCAAGCGGTGAAGCTTATAAACTCGAGTCATAGTCCCAACGAGGGTTGAACTGATCTCGTCACTCAAAATCGTGAGTTATGTGAAGTGAATGAGTTTTAAAAGATGATTTGGATTTGATTATACTACAACGACTATTAAAATGCGGTTAAAGTAAAGGAAATCAATAAAGTGACGCAAAGAGAATAAACAAGTAAAATTGCATGAAATAAAGTGACTTAAAGAAAGCGATGATTAAAGTGCGACAAGTAATTAAAAACGGTAAATGACTTTAAAGACAATATGTTTGCAAAGTGACGTGAGTAAGTTTGTTAAGTGTGAGTTTAGGGTTTATGACGAATTACTTTCCTTTCTCTAGATTAGTTGTCGATTAATCTTTCGAAGAGATAATAACTCAAGACGTATGATTTGATTGTTCTTCGGCTTTCGTCCTTCGAATAATGAAATCATAAGCCTAAATAATCTTAATGATTATTTATCATAGACCTTTAACATTCACACTTAGCTTACAAACTCTAGTCGCGAAGCAAACACGATTTAAACTACTCACGTCTCATTTAAAATGAAATAAAGCGACAAAGGAAATAAAAGTTAACTTGAAATAAAATGAACTTGGAAAGTAAAATGTTTTTGGAATTTTAGATTTAATAAACGAAAATAAAAGTTTACTAAGCGAAGAAAGAAAAATAAAAGTCTTGAAAACATTAAACGCTAATAAAGTTTTAATCTAAAAATGCAAAGACATTGAAATTAAATAAGGAAACGATACTTAAAAGATTTTAAGAAAATTCGACAGAGTTTCGTTTAGATTTTAAAGAAATAAAACTTCACTCGATGAAACGATGAAGTAATGAAAAGCCTAGCTCGGCTTAGAAATTAAATGATACTCGCAAAATCTAAACTCAACCCAAACTCGCAAAAACTTGACAAACATACTCGCAAAAGAAAAATAAGGATACTCGCTAAGACCTAAAACCCAACTCGCTAAAAGATAAACGATACTCGCTAAAAACCATACTCATACTCGCTAAAGAATGAACCATACTCGCTAAGATAAAAAGTCATACTTGCTAAAGAAAAACACATACTCGCTAACACTAACCTCTTACTCGCTAGGAACCAAAAACATACTCGCTAGAGAAAAACCCATACTCGCTAAAAAAATAACATACTCGCTAAAAATGAAAATGAAACTCGCAAAACAAAGGTCCAAACTCTCTAAAACAAAGTTGATACTCGCTAACCCTATAACCATACTCGCTAGAACTTAACTTAAAACACCAACTCGCTAAACCCTAAACCATATACTCGCAAGAAATAAGAAAAATGTACTGGACGATTTTTAGAAGCAAAACAATTAATCTAACTACTAAAAACTTATAAAGACTTTGTAGGAAACAAATTTAAACCACAAATAATCTTGTAACTAAGCCAACGATTCTAGAACAAGCCCTAACCCATTATTTTTTATCTTATTCGAAAATGAAACATGCAAAGGTGACAAGTATTTTATAAAAGCTTTTGTAAAAGATTAAGATTATGTAAACAAAGATTAACAATAACAAAAATAAACTCAAAACATGTAAAGATTTAGAAGAAAGATTAAGATGAAGTGTAGAAAATAGCTAGAACAAGATTTAAGACATGTAATATAAAACTTGCATTAAAAATAAAACTTACACTTAAAAAAAACTAAAACTTACTAAGACCTACTACCTACTAAATCCTACAAGCTTCCAAATGAAGCCACCTAAGGGGTATTTATATTGCTAGGGGGATTTCAAGTTTGCCTTCGTGTACATTTTATCCCCTAGACTTTTACATCTCAAGAAAACACACATAAACTACATTACCAAACTAATAAATGTCTAAACTTCTAAATGTAACGTCTTGTAACTTTGAGGCTTCGTGTTGACGTGTATTTCAAAAGGTCTTCAAAGATGTAAAAGTGATCACTTGCTCGAATTTGGGAAGCTTATCTTGATAATTATCTTTGAACTTCGATTAAGCGTCTCTTTCATTTTCTTGAGCCTTTAAGAGATAAATTCGTCGTCACGGGCTTATCTTAAGTAAATTTCATCTTTGGCTTGTCTTTTAGACCCTTTTCCAAATCTCGTGCTCGTTTTAGGCTTTTTGGTTGATTTTGATGTCGTTTTTGCAATATCCTTTCCTGCACAGTCACAAACACAAAAACACGACATCTTTGGCGTTTAACGTTAGTTTTTGGTCTTTTAAAGTCTGAAAATGGTGAATAAAAGGTATGTGAATAAGCACATACCAAAATCCCCCAGACTAAGGTATTGCGTGTCCTCACGCAATGTAATCACGTCACGCTTTAGAGATAAATAATTTCACACCTCTCTTTACTAACTTTGAAAAGTAGCAAAACGTTCAAGAAAGACACGAAATCTTTTATTCCCTAAAACGCCCCGGTTTTCCATTTTGGTCCATGTACTACTTATATTACACTTCTTTAGCTTATGACGGTGTGCCTGACTTTCATTATCTTTCAATAACGATTAAGGGTCATAGAGCAAGAACACGATTCATAGAAAAGTGACCGATTGGATAAAATTCATCGTCCCTGATTTTTCACAAGCCCCCAAACTAAGCGTAAAAACGGATCATTGTTTAATTACAAGTTAGATGCCAACGCTACCCATGGAAGTTATTCGTGTACCTCTTGCTCCCATTTTCCTATTTTTGTATCTCATTATTTTATTTTTGTGAGAGAAATGAATTTCTTCATAAGCATCTCGTTTCATAGTTTTTAGTCCGATAAAGATACAAAATTCAGACGCTAAGTAGTTATCGATCTTCTCTTAAGAAGGTTTGCTCGAGAAATGTGGTCCACATCAAGGATATTGGATACATACATACAAAGACTATGGAATGCATCAAAATAGACATAAGTTGGCGAGTACAATTCACGTGCACCTCATGCGTCCGATCTAGGATCGTAACATGCACCTCACGCGCTACCAACTTTAGTCTATAAACTTAAGCTCATAATCCATAAATCATAACATACATTTTTTTTTCATACTTTTTCTTGCCTTAGTAACTTTTCAACTCCGAACCTTCACGGTTTCAATCCAAGACCTACCGCCAACTGCTAGGGTTAGAATGTAGGATCCAAGGTCTGATCTCAATCCGAAGTCTTAAAGCACCTTAGCTCATACTGAATAACGGGCTTTAGGGTAGCTCTGAAACCACATGCGTACTACGCAATACAACGAAATACAATACAACTCAACTGGCGTGTATCCTTGATGTGTACCCAATTTTTCAGGCAAAGATTCTCTTAAGAAGATAAAGAACTACTCATCGGCTAAACCTAATATCTTTAATTATTTTGCACAGATATGGGGTGAAGCAATTTTGTGGGAACAAAAAGACATGAGTACCTTCGATGAGCTTTAAAGAGATCCAACTACTCTATGCTTAGCATCTAACTTCTAAAGAAACTCTATCATTTCACGTTCTCCGCAAATTTAAAATCTCAAGTAATGAGATCCACGGATACTTAGCCGATAATCAAGCCATGCATATATAAAGTCAAGTACGGGAGCCGACAAAAGAGTAGCTCCTTGTGTACAAACTAAGCACAAGCTTATGTGATCATCATTGGTTAAGGGAACAAGCTAGGGCTCAACACGCCCGGATCAAGTCAAAATTTTTATTCTCACTCTTACCTAGTAGGAAAGTCAAAACACGGTGTCAAAACTTTTATTCTATTTTTGCATAATTTTTATATTTTTTCATTTTTTTCTTTGAAATTTTTCAAAATTTTTCAATTTTTCGGATTTTTATCATTTTTGAGGAAAAACAGGGTTGCGAGAGTAAACGACTAAAATGAAAGTGCAAGTTCAAATCGAATCGAAGATTCACCCCCCCAGACTAAAGATAAACATTGTCCTCAATATTTAAAAAGGTAAGGGTAATCCTAACAATAATCTAAGGCCGTTTATTAAGTGTGCCAAAGATACCGTTAGTCAATAAGATTTTGGATATTTGATTTCCAAGCTAGCATCAATACATGGGACTCGAGTGGAGATGAGATGAACCAACGAGCACGAGAGTCATCATGAATTGGGGAAATCCTGCACAAACACAAACAACCAAGCAAACACAAGATTGGAAGAGGTCGCCCTCCTCACGTTATGTTAGGTCACCATGTTATAGCATAAACAACCAATGATACTTGAATGAATAAGAAACAAGAATGGAGAAGAAGAAGATAGAATAATATGGAAGGAACTCTACTAATGATATGATAAATATGATAGTGTATTATGAGAACCAACAAGCCTTAAGCAAGGCTTACACAATGTATTTATAGGGGAGTCCAAGGGTCTCAAGTTTCATCACCATACATTANAGTTTTCTTGAGCCTAACATTGATGGAACAATCACCCCAACAAACAACAACACACCAATTAAACAATAATTAATAGTTAGGTTTCATTAGATCTAAGCAAACACAAGAAGAATTTAGCTACACATGTTAATTAAAAGATAAGCATGATAGATAGACAACCAACACATAGACATATTGATTGAATTAAAGTGAAGACTTATCTTTAATTAAGCATGAGGGTTCCAAGGGTTGGAAACCCTAAAAAGTACAGGAAATTCGACTTTAGGGTTTGCCCTAAAAGTTCTCCACAAAGTTCCACACTAATGAATGAAAATTAGAAAACTATATATAGATTTTACACTCTGACGGCGTCAGGTTATAAGGTCTGACGCCGTCAGCTCGCCACCAATAGGTATCTCGGATGGCCTAGATCCACTTCTGACGCCGTCACCTTATAAACTCTTCTGGGCCGTCACTCTTTAACTTTACTCCTGACGGCCTACTTTTCCCAACACCTGACGGCGTCAGGTGTTAAATCCTCTGGCCCGTCATTTGAAAATTGATTTCCACTCTTTTGTCAAGGCTTTCTGACGGCGTCACCTTGTGACTTCTGACGCCGTCAGGTTATAAATCATCATCTTTTGAGACTTTGTCGTTTTCTTCACTTTTATGCTCCAAAAACGTCCGAATATGCATGTTTTCCAGAATTCCTCTCAAAAGTACCTAAAATGACAATAGGAACGATTTAGGGCAATATTTGATCACATTTATACGAATTAGGGCTTAAATGACCCCCTAAAAGCGTAACACTTTTCGTCTCATCAAATACCCTTACACTTGGGATTTGCTTGTCCTCAAGCGAATGAGCTTTTATTCCAATCAAAATATGAGTTAGGGGTCATTTAACACGAATATAAAAGTAATTACAACAAGTAGTTATTAGACCCTAATCATAATAAGCACGGAAATCATACACTAGCACCTCACAAATAGTGTTTGGATTCTCACATCTCTCAAATGTCATAAAGTATATATCTCATAAATGGAAACGAAAGATAACACTCACTACCTGTCATAGCAAATAGATTACCATAGGCTTGGGAGAGGATCAATTACTCCTCCACTAGGCGTAAGCACCTAAGATAAACTATCAAAGAGGTCTTTATAAAGGGTTGTAACGTAAGGTGTAGGGATATGATAACACGGTTTGGTTGGAATAAGGGGTATTTAGTGGTGGCAAGTTAATTATCATGATCAAATACATGCACTCTACTTCGTTACTTAAGTCAAGACTCGACTCAATCTTAGTCTAAAAATGAAATAACAAAAACTAAAAAGAACATAAAAGGAAACGGGATGGTAGTCCGTATGTTTTTCTTCTTTCTTTTTCATATTTTTTTGTATTTTTCTTAATTTGTCGATTTTTTTTTCATACACTCTTACCCTACCATCCAAAATAATACATCATAGGGGAGTTGCATTCCCCTTACACTTGAATCTTTACATAACTTTACAATCACTATTCTAATGACTCGAATTAAGATAATCGAAAAACTTGGAGTACTTTTTAAAATATTTAGCACGTATGGGGGTAATAATGTTGTTCTTCCCCATACTCCATTACACTAGTACTTTACCCATGAGTCCCAAAACAATATGTACAAGGATATGACTTAACTTAGCAACCATGTAATTGACCGGATAATTAACAAAGGGTTTAACAAATGTTTTCACAATAATGCACCAAAGGTGGGTGCATACAAGGTAGGCTAAGGCGATTTGGGTGTACATTTAATGAGGTGTAAACAAATTCTCACTTTGAGTAAGATGCTCAAAGGTCGAAACGAAAGGATAGTCTCGGAAGGGTGTACTAGGGGTATCGTGTACCAAAAATGGGTACAACGCAAAGGGTGTGGGAGAATTACTTGACCAATGAAGTCAATGTAATTATAACAAATATACGGGTGTAAAACAATGGGTTAATCCTAATGCCTCTTATCATGTAGTAAATCTTAACTACACGAATGTAGTCTCACTTGTGGATTTGAGATGGTCCTAACGCAAGTTCTAGAATCTTAAATACTACCGGTACTCACATCATAGCACCAAAGATGGATGCTTTTCCTACCAATTCTAGGGGCGAACCTTACATATTTGGGGTGGAAAATTTTTTAGTGGTACAGTTTTTGTGCTAGTCATTCAATTTCCTATCCATGAGACGCTCATTAAGATCAAGGTTTCACTTCTAAATGTTGTAAAAAATTTTAAATTGGCGCTAAAATTGCCCTAACAAATATTTCTCTTGGTTTTATTACAAATTTACTATTAAACAAAGAAAAACATCAAGCATAGGTGTATTCTCAACGGTGCTCTCAATTACCCCCCTTACACTTAAACCGAACATTGTCCCCAATGTTCAAATAAAAGACGTAAAAGTAAATAAGATGAAAGAATGAAATCAAATACTCCCCTGAATCGTTTTTTGTGGATAGTGATGTAGCATGGTTAGATCTTCTTCCAAGATAGACGAACGTTCAAAGCTTCCCTTCCAAAGTAATAAACGTCTTCTTATCCAATATAACCTGTTAACCTGAAAAAGATAAAGGCCAACCTCGCGTAAAATCGGCGGTAAAATCTACATGATAAGATATAATGCTTGTGGAATGAATATTTTGCAGAATTCCTGGAGATTATAAGTTAAATAATTGACAAAAACTTTTAAGTTTCCGGAAAAAATACAAAACTTTCGAAAATTGCAGAAAATTATAACCTGATGCCGTCAGGTGTTAATCCTGACGCCGTCAGAAAGTTCTGACAGAATTCTCATGTTAAGCTTCCGGAAAAAATTCTGGAAAATCTAAATCTTACTTCCTGGAATTCCTGCAAAAATTCATTATGACTCGATACAAGCATTTGACTCAAACAAGTACTAGTATGTAGGTTAATTTCATTGTTATGATTCATGTTCATTCGTTCTATATAAACCGATTTGGATTTCCCTTACACTTAGCTTTTGAAAAATACCTTTATATGTAGTTAAGACGAAGTTAAAAACAAAATAAAGCATTTTCACAATCTAGTTTGAAGCATGAATCAATNACGTGACTTCGTCGTTAGTCTCGGTTCCTAAGTCATCCTCTTTTTCGGTTTTGTATTCGGGCCCTAAGTTCAAACAATCCTTATAGAAATCGAAAATCCTTTTCATGACATAGTCTACTCCCCTACGTCTATCCTCATCATTCCTATAGTAAACTGCTTGTTTGAGCTCCTTCTCAACGTTTGACAAGTGTTGGTATTGCTCTATCTTATACGGCATTTGGTAGTTCACCTCATCGGTATCATCCTTAAATGTGACTATCCCTAAGGAAGGTTCATGAGTCATTCTAGAGATCTCGATAAATGGTTTGCCTAAGACTACTTGGGTCACACTTGCATCGATTATTGGGCGGATATCTTCTACAATCACAAACTCAGTGACATAGGTAAAGTTTCCTACATAAACCGGTAATCCTTTAACTCTTCCCGTGAAGTTACTAATCCATCCCTTATCCGGAAATACTCTATACCATAGTTGACTTTTCATTATCAAATTGTATTGAGCTCTAGTCATGATGTTAATGGGTGATCTAGTGTCAATGTACGCCTTCCAAATATGCAAATGCCCGATGTTACATGGTATGTTTAGATTAGAAGGATCGCCTACCTTGAAAACTGGGTTACCTAGGATGTATGGGGTCTCGGAGTCATCGAATAGATTCTTATGATATGCTCGCTCTTCCCTAGTTGGTAACTTATTGAAGAAGTCATCTTCTTCTACTACTTCTTCCATCTTCATATCAGCATCTATTTCCTTAACATCATCCTTTGATTCGTTATCATTCTCACTCTTATCAATTGGTTTAATGGTCACAACGTTGACAAAGTGGACATGTTTGGATGAAGAAGGGTCTTTGATTTGGGGTCCGCTATTGGTGTTTCTAGCGTCCTTTTGTGGGGGTGATAGCACTTGGTT
>LBNU01003709.1:28964-41190 GCA_014162995.1 Artemisia annua | reverse complement strand
CCCCCCCTTTATCCTTATCTCTCAAAATCTGATCTAAAAATTCAAGATCATCAAACCAATCCGATCAATTGACTCATCTTTCTCAGTCATCTTTCATCATCAGTCGTACACCAATCACCACGAACCATAACCAATGTCTTCATTAGCACATCTTCAATCCGAATAAAAACACGAACGTAGGCATAACCACACCGTTAACATACTTGTTATCTTTCTTCGCGCGAGCTACATATGGCCAACACGCCAAATTTTGGTCAAACCGCTCTACCTCATTGGTCAACAGTCAAACATGTCTACCAAACTCGTCAAATGGTCAACATGTCTACCTCGTTGGTCAAATAGTCAAATTTTGACTTTGACTATGTTGACTAAAAAAATCAAAATCTCAAAAAGTTTCAAAATGTGACATTTTCAAAACCATTTTCATGAATAAGTCCAAATGTGTTTCTAAAACAAATCCGTTTTGAACTCATTTTTAAAAGGATTAAAAAATTCAAATGCAATGATGTTCTTGGGGATTCTGAGACACGATTGATGTGATGCAATTCAAATTTGATTATGAGTTGGTTTGAAAAAGAAATTTGTTCTTTCCAAAATGGTATGTTAAAATGTGTGAAAACGTAGAGGGGGTTGAGGGGGGGGGTGGTGGTTGAATACATTACCATTTAAAATCTTAAAATCTTTTGTATCAATTATCCAATCAAGCTTGCCGTAATATGCAAAATACCAATTATAGTCTTATGACTAATATGAAGCATATAGTAAAACAAGTTGTCACACAAGCATAAATATCAAGCCACAACACAAACAATAATATAGTGCAAGTATAAAAGTAAAGAAACTGCAAATCGGACACGATAATTTATAGTGGTTCGGTCACGGAGCTCCTCTCCGCCCTACTCTGCTCCCCGAGTACCCAACTCGAGAGTTACTTCACTAAATCAAAAAGATCCCTTCTCGGCGGAGAAAACCTTACAAACATCGCTTACACTTTTTCCGGTACCAAGCAAAATACCGGGTTATAGTTCGAGGTAGAACCAACATGACGTCGCCTATATAATATTTCCGACACTAAGCTAGATGTCGAGTTCTTTCTCGGGTACAACCACTCCCCTTATGTTTTATGGTACAATATAACAAACCTTGTGTTTTATGGCACAAACACATAAATCATCTAATCTAGTTTGGTGAATATATTGTGATGATACAGTGTTAGGATCGATTTTTATGTTGATATTGTGATTCAGGAGGTCGAGGATGATGGAAGAATAAAGCTTCCATGGTTAGTGAGAGAAAGTAGAGAGAGAAGGAAAACTATGTGTTTATTGATAAGAAAATGAAAGAGTAAATTACACAATGAGTCTCACCCCTCCATGGAAGTATGGAGGGGTATATAAAGCCTAACACAATCACAACTATTGCAATATTACATAACTAGTCCATGTGTTTTGGCTTAACAAGATAGCTAATGTAATCCCGTAAATGTCGTTCCATTTACGTGTTAGGATGATTCCTAACAATCTTCCCCCAATGGGCGACATAAGGGATTACTTACAACATTTCCTACAAGTACAAATACAAATAAAGAAAGGTCTTCATAAGCTCTTCAAATGCTGAGGATGACGACAATTGACGCTCTTTGTCTTCATCTTGTACCTCGAGTTGAGAACTTTATCTTCACTTGTAGGAAAATGATGTAATATGCATGAAATGGATTAACTTCCCCCCAATTCATGCTGCATGTCTTTAGCGGCTTCTTCGTACACTTCTTTTTGGCGAAGTTTCTGAATCAGCTTCCCCCCAAACTGACAACCGTCTTTAGCAGATTCAAAACTTTGATGTAGTTAACATGTCTTCTAACTTTTGAAGTTTTAAGTACGCAGCTGAATTTGTAGATGACACAGTAAACCACACCAAACAAATCTGAGTAGTTACATAATCACAGTTATACTCAACGCGGAAGCTCCGTTCAGGGGTAACATGCAAGAAATCAGCAAGATCTTCTCACGTATGTAGGCTACTTCACACTTCACAACCCGCGAGAGTGAAAACGATTACACCAAAATCACAAAACTGAACCACTGATCATCTCTGCGGACGTCTCTCTGGTAGTAATAAAATTGTAAGCTCGATCACGTGAGTCTATTATGCGTCCATGATGTGCACATTTCTTCCCCCTGATTGCAGATCCTCGTGGAAAATGAGTGTTTTTTCAAAGAAATCAAGAAAAGTCAAAGAAAGCAACTGAACACCTACTCTTTCTTCCCCCACGATGTCTTCGCGGAATCGGAAGCATACACACTATGTTTACGATGGAAAACGGAGGCAGCGTAACCATGTATGTCCAATTGGTCGAATATGTGTGAAGTATCATAAATAGCCCGTGAGAATCAACTGCTGATAACAACTCTACTCTTTTATACTCTTCTCAGCTAACTCTTTACCGACCCCATTATCATTCTGACGGCTCTTTGTAGTGACTACTGATGGAGAAAACTCAATATGACTAACTTGAAACTGAAGTAAAATAACCCGAACTTGTGACTTAAACTTGCACTAATGTATGACTAAGAGCGGTGTAGAGAGTTCGTGCACCTTCGAATCCCTAAGTACTCTATACTCTTCAACCAACCAACCACCAAGTATAAGACGTACATCACCTCTTGACTATCCACAACTTCATGTGACACTGAGCACTACAACGTAACTCCTTAAAGTGATAGTTATTTTGTGGTAATAGAAAGGAAGAATCACAAAAATAAATAGATATCCAAGTCTTCGTCATTGTAAACGTTAAAAGCTCGAACAAGGATCTCGAATAATCTTCATCCAACCAACCCAGATATCTTCAGATACTAAGTACACGCGCCCGTGAAATCCCACTTCAACCTCAAATAAATAATAATGAATTAACGTCGTAGTCACATCTTGCGGTTAAATGCCCAAATCTAGCCTTTTGATGGTTTAAGTGAACTTGATAATGGTTTTCCGATCTTGTCAAAAACGTATCCCCGTGAAAATTAGCACAACCAAAATAACACTCTTTATGCCAACTATTATGCCGAAAAAAAAAATTCACACAATGCATTAAAATTACATTGCAGAATATTTTCATTTTAGCACAATATACGGATTCAATAAACATATAGTAAAGAAAAAATTTCAGCCCATGTTAATTTTCAAATCCAAAGATTTCAAGCCTAGTTCGTTTGATGTATCATTGCAGCCCACATGTGCAAAAAAAATAAAAAAATAAAATAAAATAAAAAATAAAAAAAACCTCGATCCATCCAAAAGCAGTAATAAACTCACACATACCCTAATAATACTCATATTTGCAAACCCTAATCTCACACCTTAAACATTTCCGCCCCCCCCCCCCTTTATCCTTATCTCTCAAAATCTGATCTAAAAATTCAAGATCATCAAACCAATCCGATCAATTGACTCATCTTTCTCAGTCATCTTTCATCATCAGTCGTACACCAATCACCACGAACCATAACCTATGTCTTCATTAGCACATCTTCAATCCGAATAAAAACACGAACGTAGGCATAACCACACCGTTAACATACTTGTTATCTTTCTTATCTTTTGATTCGGATAATGAAATGAAGTTAATCTTCGTCAAAAATGATCTGCGACGATGTAGTCTCTTCGTGTAATGATCTTTGAGGTCTATGGCTATTGTTAGCACACGAGAGAGAAAAAAAATCTGAGATCAGTTAGTTATTTGATTTTCAGTTCGAGTCTCTGAGGAGTTGGGTTTTAGTTGTTGAAAGAGATGGACGGTATAGGATAGATGAGAATGGATTTGTTGTTGGTTGTGTTTTGGTCTTGAGCAGTTGTAAACTCAGTCTCGTATGATTTATTCATTGATTTAAGATCATTTGAGGACAAAACTTTTCTTTCATACCAAGGGACTAATATCCACCCTCCATCTTTCCTCCATCTTTATTTGATCTAATGGATGAGATTAATCCAAACAATTTAAAAAACCCACTTTCATCTTTTTTTTTCAAATATTAATATCTTTCAAAGCATTAATCGTTAAACGAAAAAAATATACTGTTACGACGAGCATTTAATTATCTTTCTATAGATAGGCACTTTGATATATTTTCGATAATTTTTTTTCGTTTTTTTTCACGTTTTTTTCGTGGCGGAAAAAATCACATGTGTTATTACATATCACATGTGATATTACACTAATATCACATGTGATATTATATATTACATGTGATATGTAATATCACACTAATATCACATGTGATATTACCATATCACAGGTGATATATCACATGTGATATTTTCGGCCACGAAAAAAACGTAACATGAATTTTTTTTTGTCGAAAGTATATCAAAGTGCCCGTCTATAGATAGATAATTAAATGCTCGTCGCGATGGTGTAATTATTTTCGCTTAATGATTAACGGTTTAAGAGATATTTAAATTATAAAAAATGGGTGAAATATTAAATGCTTTTAATCTCAACCATTGATTTCTTTTTAGATGGATGGTGGGGATGAGTCCCTTGGTATGTAAGAAAAGTTTGGTATTTAATATAACTCGACTCTTATTCATTTGGTTTGTGACAAATGATGTATAAGCTGAAGTCACTGAGTCGTTATAGTATTTGGTTTGTATCTTGGTCAACCGTCTTCTCCATCTTATCTATTCGAAATTTTTAAGCCTATTCGAAAAATATTGAGCCTATTCGAAAATTTTTTAAGGCTATTCGAAAAATTGGAGCTATTCGAAAAATCAGAGTCAATTCGAAAAAATGAGCCTATTCGAAAAAGCTATTCGAAAAAGGCTATTCGAAATTTTGAGGGTTTTGACTATTCGAAAATTTCTTTACAAGAAATTCTGACGAATTTTCCGGTGACTTTTCCGATCAACTTTTCCGACTAGTATTCCGATCATGTTTTTTACCACAAATAATCACGGGTTGGTACAAAACAGTCGCTATATGTAGCAGTCTACCAAACAACTTGTAACTTGGACAAAGATGACACAAGAAGCAGTTTTAATAAACTGGTAATAAACGTATAAAGCTGAGATAGTTTTGACCATTCATATGCCATAAAAAATTGTTATAAAACTGTTTAAAACAGAATAAATGTTAACAGTGAAACACTTGATAAAACAGCTTAAAAATATGACGTTTTTGACAAGATAACATCACAAAAATCAGCCAATAATAACCTGAGCTCATTTTACCAATTGTTAGGATCGAGTTTTATGTTGATTATGTGATTCGGGAGGTCGGGTATTATGAAAGAAGATGAAAGCCATGGTTAGAGAGAGAGAGAGTTGAGAGAGAAGGGAAACTAGTGTTTATTGATAAGAAAGATGAAAGGCAAAATACACACAAAGTCTCACCCTCCTAGTGAAGTCTAGGAGGGTATTTATAGCCAAACACAATCTAAAGTATTACACTATTACATAACAAGTCCTTGTGTTTTGGCTAAATAGGATAACTAATGTAATCCCGTAAATGTCATTCCATTTACGTGTTAGGATGATTCCTAACATACAGTGATATTTACAATGATGATCCATGACACAAATGTCTAATGGATATGAATGACTAATCTAAATGAACTTCTTGAATAAGAAGTCTTCAATCAATGAGGATGACAAGTGCCCTTGAATCTTCATATGTTGATATGCTATGGTGGATGATGATGACAAGATCTTCAAGCTTTCTTTGGTGGATCAGGATGTAAAATATGCTTACAATATAAATGAATGTTAGAAGCATTATGATCATGTTATGGTGAGGGTAATTAATGTATGTTACTACATTGTTATCTACTGATCTAAATGTATGCAAAGTGATAGAGAGAATGTATGTTCAAGTGGTTAAAAAATGAGTGAACAATGGGCTGCTATTTATAACCAACAAGCTCAGCAACCCACGGATCACACGGAACCAGAAAATTGGTTCCATCCTTTTATTTTTTGGTTCCACGGGTGACTGACACAATATTTACAAAATCTTGTTTAAATCTTTCCAAAATATTTCACAATCTTTCAAAGATATCTTTTGTCAATTTTTTCCAAAATCATTGTCAAATCTTTCCAAAATATTTCACAAAATCTTTCCAAGATATCTTTTGTCAAATCTTTCCAAAATCTTTATCAAATCTTTTCAAAATATCTTTTGTTATCTTTAGAAATTTAGATGACACTATGCATGAGGTAATAAAAGAGTGTTTTCCTTTTTATGAAAAATATATTTAAACAAATGTATATACTTACTTAAAAAGGTAAGTTACTTGTATATGAAAAAATGTAAGTAACCTTTTGTAAAATAAAATATCTAGTTGAATGCTTGTCAAAATAAAATTTATTTTGTTAAGTGTAAGTAAACTTTAGTAATTGTATGAATATTATAATTAGTTTACTTGTACAAATAAAAGTATATATTTGTTAGACATTTTACAAAAGATGTATTTGTATAAAGGGATAAATCCAAAAATAACCTTGTTGCCCAATTGATTTGCTTTTTTGACCTTAGATTAGAAAGTTTCGAAACTAGCCATGGGCAACCGGGCAACTCTAATTTAGCCAACCATGGGATGCCAAGTGTCCGACATGAGGGCCGCAGTTGCCCAAAAAGTACACAAGTTGCCTAAAAAATATTCCGAAAAGTGACACGTGTCACTTGCAGATTGCAGTTGCTCAAAAACTAAAAGTTGCCCAAGGCTAGTTTCGGAACTTTCTAATCTAAGGTCAAAATAGCAAATCAAGGGCAACAAGGTCATTTTTTATCCATTATATAAAATACTTGTGAATGCAAAATGTAAAATGTGGTTCGAAATAGAATGGTTAACCTATTAAAATACTTAATGACTCTAAATGTATGTTAAACATTCTAAATGATTTGTTGAGGGGTTTGATCATAATGCCATATAACAAACATGTTGGAACCTGTGTTATAGAATACGCGGACTCGAGACGTTTCGGGAGGTGTTGAATGTATGTTGAGACAAAATATGATTACGAGTAACTTGCACATTTTACGTTATGTATCAAGTTACATGTTTGTCATCAATCAAAACAAACGAGACTGTATAGATTAAATATCATAATATTTGCACTAACAAAATGATTTGAGAAACCTGTAGTCTAATAAGCATCTAGATGAGTAATAGTTTCAAGCTGATTAATCAGAACTAGTTATCACCTCAAAACTGAAAATTGAATTCTTGTTTAATCAGTGATGTAAATGTATCTCGCATGATCTTATCTAAAACTTCAGTCTATCATTCTAAATTCTCATTGACAAAAAAAAAACTAATTTCTGATTTTATCTTTTTGAGTCTACGATGGGTAATAATTTCCGGTGATTAAAAGGACTCAATCTTCTTAGTCAGCCTATGTAAGCATGTTATTATATCAGAAATAGATTGTTTTATCTTTTCTGCTAACAAAATTCTCTCAAAGGTAAAGTAAAATGAAAAACACACTCACTATGTCGAATATTAGATTAGTTCCTTACTTTATAGACCTACGACGTGTAATAATTTCCGATAGCTAATTAGACTAGTTCTCATTAGTTTATTCATGTAAGCGTGTCCCTCCCAGGCTCTTTAGCTATGAAAACAAGATGTTAACGAGATACATATATTAGACTAGTTCTCAAATGCGAAGTTGATTCTTGAATTTTTACATGTTAACGAGATACATAAATTCAAAACAAGATATCACTTCAAATTTGGAAAGAGTATCACTGATTTAAGATGTTTTCATGGTAAGAGATATATGAAAAAACAGAAAGAGAGAAAGCAAAAACAAAAAATAACAAAATTATACGTGAAAGGAAAAGAGTGTACGACATGTGTCAGAAAAAGCAAGTACAAGGCACACGGGAAAAAATGAGAATAATAAGTCCATAAAAGAAATGTAAGGAAGTATAAAACAGAAANAAGTATTGTAAACCGACTAGGGTTATCCTTGTGCCTATAAAAGGATCCCTAGGTCGATATTAGTTAGATACGATTTTAGAGAGAAAAGCTAAAGTTCGATATTAGAGATATTAGGGTTGTTTGTGAGTCTGTATTCGATAAGCAGATTCAAGGTGATTAATATAATCGTTGAAGTTGATTATTCTTCTTAGCTTTGTTAAGTAATTCCGCATACTTAAACAGAGTAACTCAGTGTTTCATTATTAGTAGTTTAGGATTTATCCAAGACTGCTAAACCTTTAACAAGCTATATAAAATAGTTTGGTCAGAGTATAACGATCCAACAAGTGGTATCAGAGCTTGTGTGGAAACTCTGATTAAGAAGAAACATTAAACCAAATCGATTTTCTAAACCAACCCTACACGATGTCGACACTTGAACCTACACCAATGCCATCCATCACCACTGTTCGAATTCCTATAGTCAAGAAGGGTGAATATGATTTATGGAGCATGAAGATGAGGCAGTACATTGCTATCATTGACTCTGCACTCTGGGATATCATTGTCAATGGCAATCAAGTTCTTGAAGAACCTATAGTAGTTGAGGGACAACCCAAACCACCTCAGCAACACCTATCTCCTACTGTGAAAAGGAATCAAGATAAAGCTCTCAACATACTGTTGTCTGCTATACCTGATGGTCACCTGCTAAAGTTTCACAATGCTAAGGATGAAAAACAATTATGGGCTGCTATCAAGACAAGATTTGGGGGTAATGATGCTTCCAAGAAGATGCACAGAAGTTTGTTGAAGCAGCAGTTTGAAACTTTTACTGTTGGAGAAAGAGAAGGGCTTGATGCTGCTTATGAGAGATTTCAAAATCTTCTCAGCATGCTAGAGATACATGGTGTAGATATATCTACTGAAGATGCAAACTTGAAGTTTCTAAGGAGTCTACCATCTATCTGGCATTTCATTGCTACTATGATCAGAGGTCAACCTGATTTGGCTACTATGGACTTTGATGATCTCTATAATAACTTGAAGGTGTATGAGCATGAGATGAATGGTAAATCTGGTTCAACCTCACACAATATTGCTTTTGTGTCATCTGCAAAAACAAGCAGTACTTTCACTAAAAGTACTGCTTATCATGTACAAAGTACTGTTGGTGATGTTTACACAACAATGACCACTACCACTCCACCACCCTCAAACAACATCAATTGTGATGATGTTGTGTGCTCATTCTTTGCTCAGCAAGCCACTTTACCTGTTACCTATGAAGAAGATCTGCTGCAGATTGAAGAAGATGATCTTGAAGAAATTGACATCAAATGGAAAGTTGCTATGATTACTGCTAGGATCAAGAAGTTCATGAAGAAAACAGGAAGAGGCATTGATTTCAAAGCCAAACAGGGTATAGCATTTGATTAGTCTAAGATTGAATGCTTCAATTGTCAAAGGACTGGACACTTTGCAAGGGAATGCAAGTTTGCCAAGTATCAAGCAAACAGGATGATTGAGAAACCCAAAACCCAGATTGAAATCAAGGAAGTTCCTGAACCAAAACCAAAAGCTTTAGTGGCTCAAGAAAATCTATCAGAGGTTGACTGGAGTACTGAATTTGATGATGAACCAGTCACTCTATCTACGGTTGCAATGGAGGAATTTGATTGGAGCACATCTTTTGATGAGGAACCAGGATGTCTTGCTTTGGATTCTACTGAAGATCTTGGAGGCTTTGATTGGAGCATGGAAAGTGAAGATGAACCTGTTCTGCTGGCTTTGGTTGCTACTTCACCTACTTCATCTACTGCTACTGAGGTATGCTCTAAGTGCAATAATGTGTATCAAAAGGTACTTAGTGATTATGTGTCTGAAAGAGATAAACATAATAAAGCTAGGAATGAAATTCTTGGTTATCAATTGACTTTAGAGTCAATGGAAGCCAAAATAATAACACATGAAAACAATGAAGTAGCTTGGGCAGAGCAATATAAGCAACAAGATTATCAATTAAATCTAAGTGAATGGAAGTTAGGATGTAAGGTGTCTGAATTAGAAAAGATGACTAAAGAAAGAGATGCTTTGTTAGATAAACTTGCTAGTTGGAAAGAAGCTGGTCTTACACATGTTAGTTTCTGTGAAAAACAAAGAAGAGCAAATGTTAAAACAGGACTAGGTTATGGTGTTGAGTATAGTAGTTCAGAAAAGAACCCAACTAGTGATAAGGAACAAGAAAGTTCAGAGGAACTCTCAGCTAGTGAATTTGAAACTTGCTCAGAAGAAAACAGATCTAGTAGTGAGGAACCCAAAAGCCCAACACCTCCTGAATTTAAGAAAGATGAGGGGTATCATGCAGTTCCTCATGCTGTTGGAAGCTTTCAACCACCTAGGAAAGATGTTTCTTGTTATGGAGTAGACAATCTAGAGTTTAGGAATAAACTTAAGGGTCAATCTAATCCAAGTTCATCTGAAGAAAAACTTGAGATTCCTAAGAATGCTACACATAAAACAAGTGCTAGGAATACAAAAAATGATAAAAGGTTTTCTAAAGTTTCTCAAAAACCAGCAGTATTCTCAAACTTTTCTCAAAGGACTGCTAGTCACTCTGCAGTACCTTCACGAAACTCTTTTCAAAATACTGCTAACTTTAAAAATTCTTTTAATCATTCACCTAGAGGTCATACTGGTCTTGGCTATAAACCTCAAAGAACAGGATTTGGGTCAATGAATCAAAACTTATGCTTTGTTTGTTATAGTCCTAATCACTTGATAAAAGATTATAACTTACATTCAGAATACTTAAGTCAATACCCAAAGACTAAATCTGCTCAACATAGGCCAACAGAGACAAAACCAGTTTCACACAAACCAGTTTGGAATCATTCAAATAGGGTCAACGATAGCAATTTCACAAAAACCTATAGGTACTCTCAACAGAAAAGATCTTTTTCCAAACAACCAGTACCTTTAGGTCACACTTTTCAAGGTACTTGTAAGCCAAAAACAGTATTCTCTCAAAGTACTGTTAGGAGATTTTCACCCAATCAAGGTACTGCTGATAAATGGCCTTACAGAAGAGTCCCTAAACCACAAACCTCGACACAAACAGTTAAAACAATGTGGGTCAAGAAGGAAAGTACTGATGGGGACCAACCAGTACTTTCACAAAGTGTGGGTGGAAAGAAAAATATTGCTGAAAAAGAAAGTTGTTTTTCTAACAAAGATCAAGTTTTGAAACATAAGAAAATAATTGATCATGTTCACAAAAACAGCAAAAATTACATACTTAAAGATTTTAAGTATGTGACTCCACAAGGGGAACACAAGTCAGTAATGGCTTGGGTTCCTAAAAGAAACTAACTTTCTTATTATTGTGCAAGGCAACCCAGAAGAGGAGCTTAAAGATCATTTAATTGTTGATAGTGGTTGCTCTGGAAGCATGACAGGAGAAAAGGAAGTTCTGTCAGATTTTAGGCCATACTTTGGAGGAAAAGTTGCTTTTGGGGATGATGCTACTGGAGGAAGAATTACTGGAAAAGGAACTATCAAGACAAGAAAGATTGATTTTGAAAATTTTCGTTATGTTAAAGAGCTCAAGTTCAATCTCTTATCAGTTTCTCAGATATGTGACAAGAAGTACCCTGTATTGTTCACTGATACAGAGTGTCTTATTCTATCCCCTGAGTTTAAGTTTGAGGATGAAAACTTGGTGATTTTGCGGGCACCAAGACACAATGATGTGTATAGTATTGATATGAAGAATATTCTATCCTCTGAGAAAGCTACATGTTTGATAGCAAAGGCAACACTTGAAGAAGCACATCTATGGCACAGAAGACTAGGTCATGTGAATTTCAAGAACATCAACAAGCTGGTCAAAGGCAACTTGGTTAGAGGTTTACCTTCCAAAACTTTCAAGATCGATCATTCATGTTTAGCTTGCAAGAAAGGTAAACAGCATAAAGCTTCATGTAAGAAGCTTGGGGAAAGAATAGTTAGAGAACCTTTGGAGCTGTTGCATATGGATTTATTTGGACCTGTTTATGTTTCAAGCCTTAACAAGAAGAAGTACTGCTTAGTTGTGACAAGATGATTGCAGTCGTTTTAGGTGTGATACTTCTATTTTAAGAAGTTTATTAATATTAATAATTTTAAAATGAGTCATTGTAATCTATTTTTAGTTAAAGGATGCTAATAGGTTGAAATATTGGAACATATAGTCTTATGTGTGGTAATTTGGGAATTTTTTTGATTCACATGGGGTGTGTAAGGTTGGTCTTAATTATCTTAGGGAT
>LBNU01003709.1:6929-24130 GCA_014162995.1 Artemisia annua | reverse complement strand
AATTCCGCATACTTAAACAGAGTAACTCAGTGTTTCATTATTAGTAGTTTAGGATTTATCCAAGACTGCTAAACCTTTAACAAGCTATATAAAATAGTTTGGTCAGAGTATAACGATCCAACAATCTATAAACATTCAGACCTTGAGACTATTTTTAAATGAAGCTAGACTCAATTACCTTCGAAACGCCGGGTGGCACGACCAGTGACGACTTACGGTTTAAAAGATATGATTTTTCAAAGATTGCTGAAAACTGTTAGAAACTATCCATCCGATCGGCATGGTCCCGCATCCGATTAGGATGTGCTGCAACCGATTGGCAGAACCCTCCATCGATCGGATCGAGGCTACTGACCTCCCGGAACTACTTCCAAGTCCCGTACTTGAAAACCCAACCTCCAAACTCGATATTTCACCAAACCATCCAGATTTACTTAATATATCATTGAGCTCATTTTCATATAAAAACATTTACCATTTAACTTTTGTAAATATAATTTACAGTTTGACGGGTTTTGGCACAAAACCTGTTTCGACCCATTTCATAACATAATACATATACAACTTCCACCATCACCTCAAAATTAACCAAAATCATTAACTTAACATATTAAATCTATTTCCATATACACTTGACCCTTTTACAACCCAAAATGGGTAGAATCACGCTTATGCCAAACACCCCTTTTACTTGACCGTAAATACTTAAAACATACTTTTTACACACCACTTGACCACCAAAGTATTACGACTACCTTGGCATACGTTTTGCCACATGGCTACTCATTACAAAACAATAAAAGACCAACGGGGGTACAAACATGACACTTGAGCTCGGTATTCTATACTAAACACCTAAATGCATACTACCTTTACACTTGCATATCCAAATCCTTAATCCATATCCAAGCCATAGCTTCACCCTATGAGAAACCTACAAAACATTGTTATCTAAACCATAAGTTTTCGCTTAGTAAGTAACTAGATTAACACATGATTAACACGATAGTCCACATATATGCAAAGCAAATACTTCAACCATTAAGCACATAAAGTCATAATCACATTGAGCACATAAACATCACAACATACCTTGGCCATTACATACTCATAATCTATCACTTGAGTTGGCTAACTAGGCAAATCACCTATCAAGGCCATACCCACTAATTCAAAGCTATCAACCATAACATCCATAATCATAATCAGATAATATGCAAACAATCATATTAAACACATATTGATGAACTCAAATACACATATTATTATCATCATTTATCCTATTTATTTGACTTGTTTTACTTTATTATGTATGAGAATCGGTACTTTAATGTTTACTTTAGTGATTCTCAGGTAAAAACAGGTAATAGGTGAAACTTGGCGATTTTGGACTAATTATGGAGCAAAACGAGCAAGATGTCAAAAGTCTACTGAAATCCAGAAGATGCGCCATATCTCTCTCAATAGATATGCCGCAATATCATACTTAGATGAATTCGAAGACCATTGCCTGACTTTGAAGAATGCGCCGCATGGAATTCTACAATGCACCGCTTATGAAACCTTGGTCAACGAAGAAGATCAAGCTTGTTCTACTCCAGATACGCCGCATTATACTTCAGACATACGGTGTATCACTATCAAGACTTCACCAGATACAATCCAAGATACTGAAGGACATGCGCCGCATAAAGATTCAAGTTACGCCGCATCTGAAGACGGTGTACGAATATCCCAGAATATATTAATCTTGGACCCCATGCGAAGTTAAGTAAATGCGCCGCATCTGCTCATTACATGCGCCGCATCGTACCCTAAGACAGAAACTATAAATACCCCAAGACCTAGACGAATTTTGTGTGCAACATAACCCTAAGGAGCTGAGTTCAGTCGAATAAGCGACACAAGACACACCCCAAACGAAGATATTAGAGCTGTAAGAAGGTCCTGCATGTATTTAATTCATTAAGTAGTTTTGTTTTATTGTAATAGTACACTTTAATTCACCAGGATAAATGGGCATATGTATGTGACTACGGAAAATCATACATACCTCTTAAATTTGTTTTCCCATCAATTAAAGTTTATATGATGATGTCTTTGGTGACTTATATTAGTGCTTTGATAACCTCTGTGTCTAGCTGAGCTTTGCTTGGGCTGCCATACCCCTTTCCCGCCTATTTAATATGACGTCTTTGGATGAATAGGATAGTCATAAGTTATCATTAAGGGTAGACCCGCCGATGTGATTAGAGCCAACAAGAAAGATTTAATTATATACACTTCATATAAAACTAGCAATAAAACAAGTGACAAGCTACTTAATTATCAGGATAGGTCTTCTTATAGTTTCTATTATCTATCTGTGTACGTGTATTGTTATTCGCTGATTCGTGCTCATTAGTTTAATTTACTGTTTAACTCAACCAATCTGTGCCAGTCTCTCAGGCTGAACCCCCTTGCGTTAGATTAGGCTATAAAACTAACTTAGGATATTAAAATACTGATTAGGTTAATTAGATAAATCGTTCCACTCTTAGTGATCGACACTCTACTTACCATTATATACAAACTGACCGGGTACACTGCTCGTTAAGTGTATGTGATATTGATAAGTCGGCTAAATATAAATGTAAAACTTGAGTAGGCATTAACACTGCTAAACCGCAACGACACATCACGCGCATCAAGTTTTTGGCGCCGCTGCCGGGGAGTGAATTATATTTATCTATTAATTTGATAAGTAAATTAATTAGATTTTCTTTTTATTAGGTTTTTAGATTCTAACCACTAACTTGTTGTATATTAATTAAATTGCATTTATTGTATAATTTGCATATTTACTGTTTTTTTTTGTTTTTATTTTTTGTAATTTTCTTTTTATTTTTATTTTATTTTTCTTTAATTTTTTTACTTACTACTGTCGTTGTATAGTGCTGATAGAAACGATACGACACATCTGTTTCGCAGATGCGGCGTATTGCGTTTTAATTTTATAAATACAATGCGTTTAATAATTCGAGTACTACGTATCTTTTCCCCAAGATACGGCGTATTCTGTTTTTAATAAGAATTTTTCGAAACCCTAACGCCATGCGACACATCTGTTTTTACAGATACGGCGTATTTAATATTTAAATTAAAAACAATTTTCGAATTAATTAAACAGAAGCGAAGCATCGATTTATCGATACGGCGCATCCACTGAATCAAAAATGTTGTATTTTGAAACGTAACAAAAATACGGCGCATTAGCTTCTGCTTATGCGGCGCATTTAATTTTTATAAATATAACTGATACGACGCATTCTAATTCAAAAGCAACGTATCTATTTTCTAAATAAAAGTTTGTTAGGAATACGTTTTTTTGTATGAGAAAGATTCGGTCACCCCAGATATGATTAAGCATTGTTTAGCTCGTAGTAGTTATATTAGTTAGTAAAACGTAGATTAGTAGTAGATTAGTTCGTGGAAGAAGGACGGGTCTTTACCCACTATACCTGATCCGCAGCCCAAGTGGCACGCCCAAGTGGCAAAAACCCATGTACATATAAATACCCTCTCCATCCTTGGAGAGGGTAAGCCTTCTCATAATCTATTTTCTTTTTTTTGGTTTTCTCTCCAAGGCTTCACTTCTTTCTCTCTCTAACTTTCTCTCTCTACATTTCTTCTTTCTTTCTCACATGTAACGATCCATACCACAAGTTTGTTTCGTGTTTGTGAACTTATTTAGTATCCTACAATTGGTATCAGAGCGCCATGGTTACATCCTAGGGATTGTAGGACTTGTGGTGTATGGTTTGTTTTGGTTTCTATTAGTTTACGGTGGTTTTACTTACATTTGAGCTTGTTCGTGGTGATTCTTGTGTTCTTTCTTGTACTTCTTGGATTAGAAGGGTTAGATTCACCTAGTTTATAAGTTGGTTTGGCTAGATCTCACGTTTGTGAAGTGTACGATTGTTTTTGGACCATTTTCTTGGCAGCAGTTTGCTCCTCGGTAAAGTTCTTCTTGGCAGCGGTTAGTTTGAGTTTCAGCGGTTAAGTACCAGCAGTTAGTACATCTTGTCAGCGAACATAACGCTGTACGTTGTACTATTTCAGCGGTTACCTTCCAGCTGTTTACTCATCAGCGGTTTACTCTTCAGCGGTTAAGTTATAGCGGTTTCCTAGGCAGCGGTTACTTGTTAGCGGTTTCATTTTCAGCGGTTAGTTTTGTCAGCGGTTACTTGTTAGCGGTTTCATTGTCAGCAGTTATCTTCTGTCAGCGGTTAGTTTTTGACCAGATTCTAGCGGTTTGACCAGATTCCAGCGGTTTGACCAAAGTTGACTTTTTACGTTAAAACTTCAAACGGCCATAACTTTTGAACCATAACTCCGTTTTCAGCAAAATACCTGTCAAAACGACTAGAACAGGCTGAATATTGTGAGGTTTCACAATGAAGTCGTGAAAAGAATTTTTCGAGGCCCAAATCACCTCCGGAGTGAAGTTATTGAGGTTTTAAGTTTTCAGACCATAATTTCACCATTGCAACTTGCATCAACCAAACCAAATCACACCGCTGGTTGATTACTCACTGGTTGATTAGGGTTTGAAAACTTAAAACCTCAATAGTTGTGAGTTGACAATACGCTGCAAGTTGAATAGTTCTGTGATTTGAGATTGGTTGCGATTTGAGTTGTTACAACTTGTCCAATTACAATCTGACGTTGCGAGTTGATTCTTGCAATTTGACTAATTGTGATTTGACTTGGGGTGATTTGACTCGTTGTGACTAAACTTAGATAACTTACTGTACCTTGCAAAGTTTATCATCTCACACTCAATCACTACAGTACTTAGCATCTTCTCACGGTTTCTTCTTGATTTTGTAAAATCCCGCGAAAGAATCTATTTCTCGGTTTAAATCATAGAATTGTAAAATCCCATGCACTTTCACAATCATGTCAACTAAGTCAGACTCGGTCATCTCTGATATACTCAAATTGTACGACATGATGGATGACCATAAGATTTCCAACGAAGTACAACAGACTACCAGTTTTGAATCTGGATCTACTACAATGGAATCCTCATGCTCGAGTTCTCAAGAGAAAGAGTTTCTTCAGCCACATAAATTGTTCAATAACGCAGAGAAAAGCTCCATAGAATGCTTCCGACAACTTCATTCACACGTCTCGGTACTCTTTAATGGAAATGGTTTCAAAAGGGGATTCGAACGAGCATTTGAAACAATCTTTGGTCAAGATGTTCAGACTTTCACAGACACAATGATTATTTACTTAGATCAATTACAACAACAACTTGACCAAGAAGAATCTTCAAAAATTGGATCCATGGCTGCTCTTTGTGTGATTAACAAACAACTCAAAGTATTCTTTGATTCAAAATTCACTCTGGAGTATGACCATTACAGTGAGATGACTAAAAGGTGCTTTGCTGATCACACGGGAATTGAGGTTGACAAATTCAGAGATACACTCACCCAACTCATGAGTGGTGTTAAGGCGTTCATTGAGGAAAGAGTACAACACAGACGTTTGGATGACAACAAAGTGAAGGGATCTCTGGTAAAATCATGTGATGGTATTGACCATTCGGGTAAAACTTCGGATGTTGGGTTAGGTGTCATGGTGTGTAAAGGTTCAGAGACTGATAAGCTTGACACTACCAGCAGTTCAGTGACTCTAGTCACCCATGACATGGATGCTGAGTTTAGACCGGTTAATGAACAAATTTCATGTGCTAAGGTACCCTTAAATGTTCAACATAATGTGCTCTCTAATGAACGTCAGCATACTGATCAAATCAAACTCAATTATGACACAAATTTGTTGGAAAAGACTGATAGCAATACCATGTCTAATTCAACAAATATGAGTCATAAAGGGGGAGAAATTGATTAGGATGCTGAACGCGATGGTTTGTTAAGTTCTGTGTTTACGGCTGATGCTTTTAAAGATAAAGAAGTTTTTAATGAACTTTCAAAAAGATTTTTACAGCTTGAAAAACATTGTATTTCTCTTGAAATTGCAATGCAACAAAAGGAAGAAAGTCTTCAGATTAACCAACCATGTAAAAATCCAGAACTTCCTGATTTCCGTGAATTCTTTATGATTAATAATTTGAAAGCTCAGCTTGAAAGAAAGAACTTGACAATCAAAAACCTGAAAAAATGTATTTCTGAGTTGTGTGATATGTATAATGAAGTTAAGGCTAAACATGAATGTGCTGCTATTGNTCGTGTTTGTGAACTTATTTAGTATCCTACAATTGGTATCAAGCGCCATGGTTACATCCTAGGGATTGTAGGACTTGTGGTGTATGGTTTGTTTTGGTTTCTATTAGTTTAGGGTGGTTGTACTTACATTTGAGCTTGTTCGTGGTGATTCTTGTGTTATTTCTTGTACTTCTTGGATTAGAAGGGTTAGATTCACCTAGTTTATAAGTTGGTTTGGCTAGATCTCACGTTTGTGAAGTGTACGATTGTTTTTGGACCATTTTCTTGGCAGCAGTTTGCTCCTCGGTAAAGTTCTTCTTGGCAGCGGTTAGTTTGAGTTTCAGCGGTTAAGTACCAGCAGTTAGTACATCTTGTCAGCGAACATAACGCTGTACATTTTACTATTTCAGCGGTTACCTTCCAGCTGTTTACTCATCAGCGGTTTACTCTTCAGCGGTTTCCTAGGCAGCGGTTACTTGTTAGCGGTTTCATTTTCAGCGGTTAGTTTTGTCAACGGTTACTTGTTAGCGGTTTCATTGTCAGCAGTTATCTTCTATCAGCGGTTAGTTTTTTATCAGATTCTAGCGGTTTGACCAGATTCCAGTGGTTTGACCAAAGTTGACTTTTTACGTTAAAACTTCAAACGGCCATAACTTTTGAACCGTAACTCCGTTTTCAGCAAAATACCTGTCAAAACGACCAGAACAGGCTGAATATTGTGAGGTTTCACAATGAAGTCGTGAAAAGAATTTTTCGAGGCCCAAATCACCTCCGGAGTGAAGTTATTGAGGTTTTAAGTTTTCAGACCATAATTTCACCATTGCAACTTGCATCAACCAAACCAAATCACACCGCTGGTTGATTACTCACTGGTTGATTAGGGTTTGAAAACTTAAAACCTCAATAGTTGTGAGTTGACAATACGCTGCAAGTTGAATAGTTCTGTGATTTGAGATTGGTTGCGATTTGAGTTGTTACAACTTGTCCAATTACAATATGACGTTGCGAGTTGATTCTTGCAATTTGACTAATTGTGATTTGACTTGGGGTGATTTGACTCGTTGTGACTAAACTTAGATAACTTACTGTACCTTGCAAAGTTTATCATCTCACACTCAATCACTACAGTACTTAGCATCTTCTCACGGTTTCTTCTTGATTTTGTAAAATCCCGCGAAAGAATCTATTTCTCGGTTTAAATCATAGAATTGTAAAATCCCGTGCACTTTCACAATCATGTCAACTAAGTCAGACTCGGTCATCTCTGATATACTCAAATTGTACGACATGATGGATGACCATAAGATTTCCAACGAAGTACAACAGACTATCGGTTTTGAATCTGGATCTACTACAATGGAATCCTCATGCTCGAGTTCTCAAGAGAAAGAGTTTCTTCAGCCACATAAATTGTTTAATAACGCCGAGAAAAGCTCCATAGAATGCTTCCGACAACTTCATTCACACCTCTCGGTACTCTTTAATGGAAATGGTTTCAAAAGGGGATTCGAACGAGCATTTGAAACACTCTTTGGTCAAGATGTTCAGACTTTCACAGACACAATGATTATTTACATAGATCAATTACAACAACAACTTGACCAAGAGGAATCTTCAAAAATTGGATCCATGGCTGCTCTTTGTGTGATTAACAAACAACTCCAAGTATTCTTTGATTCAAAATTCACTCTGGAGTATGACCATTATAGTGAGATGACTAAAAGGTGCTTTGCTAATCACACGGGAATTGAGGTTGACAAATTCAGAGATACACTCACCCAACTCATGAGTGGTGTTAAGGCGTTCATTGAGGAAAGAGTACAACACAGACGTTTGGATGACAACAAAGTGAAGGGATCTCTGGTAAAATCATGTGATGGTATTGACGATTCGGGTAAAACTTCGGATGTTGGGTTAGGTGTCATGATGTGTAAAGGTTCAGAGACTGATAAGCTTGACACTACCAGCAGTTCAGTGACTCTAGTCACCCATGACATGGATGCTGAGTTTAGACCGGTTAATGAACAAATGTCATGTGCTAAGTTACCCTTAAATGTTCAACATAATGTGCTCTCTAATGAATGTCAGCATACTGATCAAATCAAACTCAATTATGACACAAATTTGTTGGAAAAGACTGATAGCAATACCATGTCTAATTCAACAAATATGAGTCATAAAGGGGGAGAAATTGATCAGGATGCTGAACGCGATGGTTTGTTAAGTTCTGTGTTTACGGCTGATGCTTTTAAAGATAAAGAAGTTTTTAATGAACTTTCAAAAAGATTTTTACAGCTTGAAAAACATTGTATTTCTCTTGAAATTGCAATGCAACAAAAGGAAGAAAGTCTTCAAAAAAACCAACCATGTAAAAATCCAGAACTTCCTGATTTCCGTGAATTCTTTATGATTAATAATTTGAAAGCTCAGCTTGAAACAAAGAACTTGACAATCAAAAACCTGAAAAAATGTATTTCTGAGTTGTGTGATATGTATAATGAAGTTAAGGCTAAACATGAATGTGCTGCTATTGAATTGGAACAAAATGTGGTTATGTTACTTGTGGAAAATGAGTCTTTGAAAATGAAGTGTAAAAATCTTATCGAGACAATCAAAGAAACAAGAACTAAGACGTTAGAACAAACAACTTCTTTGATTGCCCATAATAATGAATTCAAAGCTCAACTCATGGAAAAGGGTTTCACAATTGCAGCATTAAAAAATGAGCTAAGAAAAGCAACAGGGAATAGTGTGAACACTAAGTTTGCAAAACCATCAATCTTGGGAAACCGGTTTTACCATCGAATAGAAACCATTCAGTTGTTAGACAACCGACTGCGTTTAGATCTGAACGACCAAAATTTTCAAAAACTCGGTTTGCCTCCCAAGTTGATGCGGAACAAGTTCTGACAAAACCAGTCACTACACATTATTTGTCTAAATGTATTGCTTCTAGTTCTGCTAAGCCTCATCAAGTAGTTACCCCTACAGCCAGCTCCTCTAGGATTAGTTCGAAAACAATGTTAAAACCTAGCACTAAGGTTCAAAATACTTATGATATAAAGGACTTGTACAAGAACTATGATCTTGAAAAGGCTAGGAAAAGGGCACTACTTCATAAGGATGGTATCTTAGGTTCACCCTGCGAAATCTAGTATTTGTAGTAAGTCATCTACCATGCATAAGAAGCAAAACGATCCTAAAACTCCTCCTAGGTGGTTACAAACTGCTAAATCAGTAGAGACTAGGTATATAGTTAAGTCTTCCACTATGCATAAAATACTTAGCAATCCTAGATCTTGCCAAAAGTGGATGCCAACTGGTAGAATTTTTAAGAACGTCGGACTTAAGTGGTTACCTACTGGAAAGGTGTTCACTAATGGCAAAACAATGGTTGACCATGAAACCCCTAAGGGTTTGGATACTATTGTCACTAACCCATATATATGCGATCAAGTTTGTGATGTTAGTGCAGGTAGTCCTTACTCAGTTGCAGGTACATCAATCATTCACTATATGAGAAAACTCAAAGTCTGGAGGCCTAGAGCAATCATTTCTCTAGCTTCAAGAGTTTTGGAATGTCGATGCTGATGCATGTGCTTTATGACGTCTGAATGCATCAGTTCAGGCCTCGTTCTTTAAAGACTATGACGTTTGGACAATTCAGTTCAAGCCTCGGTTCTTAATTTCATCATTATGGTGTCTGCTGACAACACTTCAGGTCCCGTTCATCAATGAAAAGAAAGGTGTACGATTCAGTGTGCCTTATCTTCGGAAGAAGAGAAATCTTCTTGGTTTTTGATCATCTTCAACAACATGCTTCATGCTCTCTCCATGTTCGTTCATTCATCTAGTGGATCTACCTTTCTTTGATCGAATTCTTATACACTTGGTCAATCAAAAATTACAACATCGTTTGCAATTTTTGAGGGGGGGAAGGGTGAATGAAAGACATGATTGATAGTATTTTTCATTCACTTGCTACTCGGGTGAATGAAATACTTTATAGATAGTATTTTTCATTCACTTGCTACTCAATCAAAAATGGCAAATTTCGTACGAAATTTTTGAGTGTATGCTTATTCACTTACTTTGAATGCAATTTTGATTTTTGTGCGTATTCAATCAAAAATGGTAAACTAAGTGTGAATAAACTACATGATTAAGTGTATTTTTATTCACTTACTACATGATGATTGATGCTTGAAGAATGGTCATTCGACTCTCCTCAGACACCTAATGCTCCATTTACTAAGAATGACTGGGATTTATGTTTGATGAATACTTCCAAGCTTCAACGAATGGTGAACATCTAGTTTCTGAAGCTCCTTCTTCGGTTTCTGTTGGCTCTTGGCTCATCTTCTTCCATCTCCATTGAGCAAGATGCACTAGTTTGAAGTATTTCTCAGAATACTCACGAAACCCAATCTCCAGTTATTCTTCAAGGTGTTGATAATGACTATCATGATAATGAAGCTGCACATGAATAATGATCCGTCTTCTGGTATTCCTTTCCCAAAACCGGACTCTGAAGAATCCCCTTCTTCACGGATTGTTGTTCCTTCTAATGTGCACTCTATAAATCAACCACAAGAATGTAAAGAAAATGTCGGCTAAGATTTTGGAAATGGAATGTTAAGTGATCACAAGAGTTTACTTGGTATTGTTTATTTGAGATTGAAGTGAAATTTTACGGGTATGTGTACTTAGTATCTTCGGGATCCTTGTTCGAGCCTTTGATCTCTACATTGACGATGACTTGGGTATCTAGTTATTTTGGTAAATCTTCTCTTCTATTGCCACAAAATAACTATCACATTCAGTGTCACAACTCACACGAAGTTGTCGGTATTCAAGAGGTGATGTACGTCTTATACTTGATGGTTGGATGGTTGAAGAGTATAGAGTACTTAGGGATTCGATGCATGAAGTCTCTACACCACTCTTTGTCATACAATGGTGCAAGTTTAAGTCACAAAAACGGGGAATTCTACTACATCTTCAAGTTGGGAATATCGGGTTTACTTCTCAAAGTGGTCTTAGCAATAGCCGACTTTTCATAAGGGTTGATAAGATAGTCATAAGAGAGTTTTTCTTTGCAATTGATTCTCACCAAATACGTTTAAGTCCAAAGGTGTTCTTCTCTCATGATCTTGAGTATAATGTGTTGCCGATTTTGAAGTTTCAAATCCAGCAAGGGAGAAGGAGACATACATCCGAACGCACAACGAGTACACGTGACAAGCTGTACACTTCTCAGATAAGTGACTTCTGAGATGACAAATGTCACAACTGCAGAAACGAACAGTGTTTTAACTTGTTATCTTGTGTATTATTCCAACAACGGTGGGGAAGCGGTCTCTTGACAACTTGTGATTCGTTACTTCAACTTTCAGCAAGAAGTAATGTGGGAAGAATATTGGGATCGTGAGATGATATTGCTTATCGACATCTTCACAACGTGCTGATATGTTTTATGATAAAGTGCTTCTGGTTAATGTTTCATGTACACAATGGTGTGCGGATTTCGATAAGATGTGAGAGCTAACTGGAATGCACTTGGAAAAATGAAGATGTCGATCTAATAATCCCCTGAATAGACAACTGTTCAAAAACCGTTGAGTAATGTGTACATTGAGGACGCACAACAAGGTCATGTGATAGAGCTTAAATATTTATTCCGGAGTGATGACCACAGAGAAAATCCATGTTCTATCTTGTTACTTCGGTGTTATCGTTGTTCTTCGGGTTTTCTTCGGTCTTCATACAATGAGACTTTTTGCGTCACTTCTACTGCATGGAGAAGTGGTCTCATGATAATGAATGTCTGTTTTGAGGAAAACTAACAAAGCTTAACGTTGAGGTGGCCATGATTAGACGATTTGGTGGTGCCTAGTGATTAACTTAGATGTGAGCGCCTAGTGATTTGTTATCAACCCGTGCTTGGTGAATTGTTGTGACTTGACTCGTTTCGATTAGTCTGATTGTAATTTGACGTTGTGAGTTTAATATTTACAACTTGACTTATTATGATCGGATCAATTGTGACTTGACTTGTCACGACTTGACACTTAGTGCTAATTGTGACTTACCCTCCTTCTAAATCTTAATCGCATATCACATCTTTCGGTTTCTTTTGTTGACTTTAGTAAAATCCCGGGAGAGAATCGATCTCTCAGTTTAAGTCACAAGAGTAGTAAAATCCCGCTTAAGATTATTTCATGGCATCTACAGCTTCAGAAACCTCAAAAGCTTTGGTGGTGAAAGTTTAAGAAGTGTTGATTACTACTGACTTATTCTCTCTGTTTGGTACTCATGTCAACATCTTCTTAAACCAATCAGTGATTGCTCAGGGCTCAAGAATTTTGTGAATTAGGTTATCAGGACGGTTAGATTCGGTTATTATCATTTTGACAGTCAAGATCTGGAATGGTTAAAAGCTAAAGCCGTCATCGAATTCTTCATTGGGTATACTTCAGATCATAAGGAATACCGAATCTACAACAGACGAATCCGACAAATCTTGGAAAGCATTCATGTCACATTCTATGAGCTGTCTGAACAAATGGCTTCTGCACACATCAGTGTAGGACCCGCGTCTAAACTTTTGTCCTCTGAACAAACCAGTTCAGTTATAGTATCCCACTCCTGCATGTACCTTAAGTACCATCTACCGATAAGGATTTGGAGATCTCGGCTAAACAAATGGTTGATGAATACTTTGAGCCGCCAATTGGTGATACACTGGTACCACCAGCCATCGCAGCTCATGTTCCAAACGATCAAAATGGTCCATCTTGTTCTACTTCAATGGCTCAAGACACTCCATCAGCAAGTCATTCATCAACTTCATCATACATACAATCTCCTTCCGTACATCAAGGTACTGCAGTAGACGAATCGTTTGAAGTAAATCAATCTGCTCCACCTGATGTTGCTCCGTTCAAAGACACATTTGCTCCTGAATCTTCTTCTAAAGCTTCTTATTCAAGAGATCTTAACACAAGCACATCAGTGTTCTAACCACAACCACATGATCTTCACTATAATGGGAATTCTACTCAACCGGTGTCCACTCGAAGGCATCTGGACACACTTGCCTTATGGTGATTTTATAATTCCATACAAATCTATCGTCTCTATGTATGGGAATTGGCACCATCTTCAGACTGTACAATGATTATTGCTCTTAGATGGATCCTAAAGTGAAATCTGATGAGCATGATGACGTTTTGAACACAAGGCAAGGGTTGCTGCTAAGGGTTATCATCAAAAGAAAGGCATTGATTTTGAGGAACCGTTCACTCAGAGTGTTTCTATCAAAGTTATCAGAATATTTCTCGCCAATGCTGCAAGTCGGGCAAATGGATTCTCCAGTGATGTGGTGGAACTTCACTTCGCAAGGACAAAGTTTCAGCTGGCAGATTTCTTCACTAAAGCACTTCCTGGAGAACGGTTTCGATTTATTCTCTAGCAACTTGGTTTGGAGAGTCTCATGCCAGTATCACTCAAAAGTATTCAGGAAGAGAATGAGGAGTAATGGATTCACTTCAAATATCCTTCTATATATATAAAACCTATAAAAAAATTCATAAAAATCAGAAAAACACACAAAATACCAAAAATAGTTTGTCTCTTAGGCATGTCTTCTGGCATCGATAACATTTACGGTTCTAGAAGTTCAAAATGTTTTCAAAACATGCCTATATGGCTTGCAGTTAAATCAGACTGTAACCCGGATTTAAAATTACGGCTTGCTATTACTTCAGATAGCAACCCGGGCTTCAAAATGAGGAAAACACGTCGCCATAAAGACGGTTGTTCCTAACAACGGATGAAGTTCATCCGGGCATGGATTGCTTTACATCCGTGCACCTCCGAAAAGTTGTACGTTTCAGTGCAACCTTTCTAGTAAAAGAAGAGAAGTCTTATTTTCCCAAAATCTCTTTCTTCTAAAATTCTTCAAAAGAGATTTTGTGGTGTACAAGGTGGCTATCGGACTTAAATTTTCTCAAATACGTTACCGCTCACATTAATGGCTATTAAACGTTAAAATTAAAAACGACTCATTAATTGAGGGGGAGCGTATTTGCTCAAAATTTCTGCTCCTTTAAAAGCTTTGTGCACAAGCAACAGTAAAATTCAAAAAGTGTCTCAAAATCAGTAAACGTCTAAAATTTTATCACATTTCTCTCCAAAAGTTTCTTCGAAAATCATTTAAATCAATTGGGATCACAAAATCTCAAAAGATTTGAAATTTTATGATCGGGGGAGAGAATGTGATTTAAATATGAAAACTGATTTAAATGTGATGTTTTTGGACTTAAAAAGATGTTTTGGACTTAAAAGGTTCGCCCTCCCGTATGTGCTAAAATTTTAAAGATTTTGAATTTTAATCAAAGCACATATTGAGGGGGAGCAAGTGATTAAAAAAATGATGATGAGTAAATGATCTCGAATAAAAACTCACCCGTATGTGCCAAAGTTTTAAAAACTTTCAAATTGATTCAATCAATGCGCACATATTGAGGGGGAGCAAGTGGCTAAGAGTCTTTCGCATGTTTTTAAAATAACAAGTAGAAACCGTGAATTGATTATGACTCAGAATTTGACTCATGAATTGACGAAACATGAAAAGTCGTGAATCGAAAAGACAAGTCTTGGACGGGTAATAATTTCAAGCTGGTTTACCAGTGATGTAAACGTGTCTCGAAGAGGACTGGTCTAAGTAGAAAGTACCGTTTCAAGGAACTCTTTTTAGATGTATACTTTGACGGGTCTAACTTCCTTGTTAAGGAATGTTAACAACTTCAAGTTAGTTATTAGGGCTAGTTATCACCTAAAAGCTGATACTGGATCCCTTTAACTAAGCAACGTAAACGTGTCCCTAGGGTATATGTCTATTAAGAGCCGATCAATTCAAATAAGTGCAACTCACCCCGACATGTGCAAATTTCTTTCTTTACCTATGAGCAAATGTTAAGGGGGAGCATTTGAGAAATGATAAAACTCTCAAAGTGTTAACAAAAAGTGTTTCTTAATCATAAATGTTAGGTCACCATATTAGTAAACACAAGTAATCTTATAAGAGAAATGAGATGAGAATTAGACTTGGTTGATTAATAACAATTTGAAAGATGAAAGAGCAAGAGTTTTCTTAAGATAGGAAATTAACCAACATTTTACAATGAAGAGTTGATGTCCTATTTATAGGAAAAGAGTAGGGCAACATTCCTTCTTCCCTATCTCTCTATGTCGTGGGCTTTAAGGCCCATTGGACATCTTATTAGACTTAAACATAAACCATACGAGTAACTAAATAACGTAGCTAATTATGATAATTCTAGCAACCTATTACATTGACTGAAATGACCGAGACTTGACTGAATAGTTGTAAACTATGATCCTAACAATCTCCCCCTAAGGATCGGTCATGAAGGATTGTTGAAGGATAGAAGTTCGTCACGGTCATCGAGGTTGCTTGACGTCTTTGTCTTTGGACTTTAACTGTTGACATTTGTAGCTTTAGACGTCTTCAAAATGATTGTAGTAAAAGTGATTCATCGTTCTTTGTTCTTTTTCTTTGTTGATGTGAAAATGAGAGATGATGTTGTAATCCGCCATACGTCACTTTCGGTATCTCCAATGGATTCGCTCCGTTCCGACATGCTCATACATCTTTGACTGTGTTGTAGTTATGCATTCGTAGCTCTTTGTCTTTGTTGTTGAAAATTCATGATTGTTGTCATAGAATCTTTTCTTTAGACTGTGATGTTGCATCGAGATTTCATTAGCATTGAGATGTATGTATGAGCACGTGGAAGTTGGTGTTCAAGATGGCATTTGTACCTGAAATAAAACAGTTAGCAATAATACAACCGGTACTTACAGGTTTGAACTAGAATTCATCAACAGCATATTGTGAAGACTCCTTCTAATTCGCGCCAAGGCCGTTCCTAATCGGATACCCCCTAAGGAGCTTACACGGGCACACCTAAGTACACCCACGATTAGGTGAGTCGCTGGAGATCACCCCACGACTGTAGACCATTTGAAGCCATCATAAACACTAAGCGTAACCCACGAGGAATTACCGAAGTGACCTGCTGTCAGGGCTGTTTGATGTTGACCCTGGCAGGATTTCCGTTCAATCATTCGAGAAATACCTAAGTAAATCCCTCATGAACGTTCTAGGCAGATTGCTAAGATCTGCGAAGGACTCGATAATTTACAATTGGTGTCCATTGATGTGGAACAACCAATGTAAGATTACTAAGTGTACCTAAGAGATCTTTGATGTATCTCGTGGCTCTAGACTCAATTAGTGCAACTTATGGTTTCCTATGCAGAGATTGGGGCAGGGTCTCCTGTTTCAATATCAACCGACTCTAAATAGAAGGTCGATAGATTACAACGGTTCCCCGTGAGAATGAAACAAGTATCTTTTGAGAGATACCCGAGTGGCTAGAGGGTTAAGGTGCATGCGTCACTGGGTCCATGACGTCTTTTATCTTCAATACCGGTGCCGCCTTAGCAACAACCAGTAGCATATGAATTGAACTCGGTGTCTGCCCTAAGGTTGAATAATTTGGAGGGCTCATTTCTTTTCACCCTTTTCATAACGTTTCTTTTTAATTCTTCAACCCCTTCTTTCTCCGTTTCATTCATTACTCCTTTTTTTCGTATCATTCCTAAGGACTTCTAAATACTAACTATTGGTGATGTCCTTGGGTAGATCCCTCCGGTTTAGGGGGATCATAGGACGGTTATTCCTAACCTTAGTCACCTTATAACTCCATGACTATCCTAGTGATTCCTTTGAAACCATTCATTTGAAAATCTCTCAAAGTGTTTGTGAATAAAAACATTTTATAACACTTTGAGGGTTTTATTTTCTTATGAAATACTCCCCCTCCACATGTGCTTATGAATATTTTGCGGAAAATAACACATGCGGGAGAAGTTAGCACTTTAGAATTGATC
>LBNU01003706.1:64446-75116 GCA_014162995.1 Artemisia annua | reverse complement strand
ATATATATATATATATATATATATATATATATATATATATATATAGGGAGGGGTTAATAAAATAAAAAGAGGATTTGTGGTAAAAAGAATAAGAAGAATTTTGGACCCTTAGATTTAAAATCAATGGATGAGATTAAATTATACACTTAATTAAGGTTGGAAGGGCAAAAACGTCTTTTAGTAAAAATACATAAACACACTATTATACCATTACGTCTCATTAAACCAGATCAATCCTTACTTTTTCTCTCTTCTAACTACTTTCTCTCTCAAAAAATTCGGATCTCATTAAAATTCTGATCATCTCTTTTAATAAATTCCGATCATCTTCTCCATAAAATTCCGATCATCTTCTCAATCAATTCCGATCATCAAATCCTCAGTTTCATACAAATCATCTACAAAATTCCATTGGAAAGCAAAGGTAAGTCAACTGAATCTGATTTTGTTCATATTATGATACAGTAGCCAGATTTTAATGCATTTTGTTTGAAAAAATTAGAAGCAAAAAGATTAAGAAGTGGAAGAAGGGTATCAAAATAAGGATTAGAAGGAATTTTGATTGTTTTGTTCATTAAAATATGGATTAGAAGGAGTTTTGATTGTTTTGTTCGTTAAATAAGGATTAGTAGCATATTTGATTGTTTTGTGCATTACAAATAAGGATTAGAATGAATTTTGATTGTTTTGTTCATTAAAATAAGGATTAGAAGGATTTTTGATTGTTTTGTTCATTAAAATAAGGATTAGTAGCCGATTTTGATTGTTTTGTGCATTAAAATAAGGATTAGAATGAATATTTATTGTTTTGTTCATTAAAATAAGGATTAGTAGTAGATTTGATTGTTTTGTGCATGAAAATAAGGATTAGAAGGAATTTTGATTGTTTTGTTCATTAAAATATGGATTAGAAGGATTTTTGATTGTTTTGTTCATTAAAATAAGGATTAGTAGCAGATTTTGATTGTTTTGTGCATTAAAAATAAGGATTAGAATGAATTTTGATTGTTTTGTTCATTAAAATAAGGATTAGTAGCAGATTTGATTGTTTTGTGCATGAAAATAAGGATTAGAAGGAATTTTGAATGTTTTATTCATTAAAATATGGATTAGAAGGAGTTTTGATTGTTTTGTTCATTAAAAAAAAGACTAGTAGTAGATTTGATTGTTTTGTGCATTAAAAATAAGGATTAGAATGAATTTTGATTGTTTTGTTCATTAAAATAAGGATTAGTAGCAGATTTGATTGTTTTGTGCTTCAGATTTTGTAGGAAGTAAGTACATATGTCATACATTTTGATAACAGTGAGTTGTGTGAAATAACATTGTTTTGAGCATTAGAAATGAGCTAAATGTGCATTAATGTCCTTATGAAGTTTAAAAGTATGATACATATTGATAATCGTGGGTTGTGTGAAATATCAATGTTTTGTGCATCAAAAAGTGGGCTAAATGTGCAGTAGTTTTTGTTGGAATTTAGTAAATATGAGATACGTTTGGATAAATCACTATTTTAGTAAAAATGTTATATGTTTCGGTAATTGTGAGTTATGCGAAATAATAGTGTTGGTGGTCTAAATGTGCGATGATTTTCACCGGATGTTAGTAAAAGTGGGATACATTTGAATAATCAGGTTTTGTGTGGAATAACATTGGTTGATACATTATAAAATGGGCTAAATGTGCAATAGTTTTTGTATGTAGTTAGTAAAAGTGCGATATGTTACATACTCGTGAGTTGTGTGGAATAACATTGGTTTGTGCATTAGAAAATGGGCTAAATATGCAATAGTTTTCTTATGTAGTTGGTAAAAGCGCGATATGTTACATACTTGTGAGTTATGTGGAATAACATTGTTTTGTGCACTAGAAAATGGGCTAAATGTGTGATTGTCATCACATGTAGTTAGTAAAGTGCGGCACAGTTGGATAATTCATGAGTTTTTGAATTAACACTGTTATGGGCATTAAAAAATGGCCTAAATGTGCATTAATATTTTCAGGAAGTTAGTAAATGTACGATATGGTTGGATACTTTGTGAGTTGTGTGAAATAACATTGTTTTGTGCACTAAAAATTGTCTAAATGTGCATTAATTTTTATAAAATAGTAAAAATTGTAATATGTTTGGGTAATTGTACATGTTCTGTAAAATAACCTTATTTTGTGCATAAAAATGGTCTAAGTGTGCATCAATTTTGTAGGAAGTTAGTAAAAGTGTAATAAGATGGATAATGGTAAGTTGTGTGGAATCCACTATTTTGAGCACTAAAATTGTCTAAATAAGCATCAATTTTTGTAGGTAATTAGTAAAATGTAAAACGATTAGATAATCGCGAGTTGTGTAGAATAACACTATTTTGTGCATTAAAAAGTGCTCTAAATTTGCATTAATTTTTGTAGGAGGTTAGTAAAAGAGTGATATGTTGGGATAAAGAAATTACGAGGATCTCCAAAACAAGTGTTGATCTTGGGATAAAGAAATTAAGAATTTCAGAGGAGGGTAGTTGATCTTGAGGCATATCTAGTGTCAATTACTGATGAATGGGAACAACTATTTTCTAGTTTGAAGGCTAAAACTTATGGCTAAAATATAATTTCTGAAGAACCACATGAATTGTACAAAATTGAGAAGCAAAAGCTGAAAAATGAAGTTTACACATTCAATTAAAGTTGGATGAGAAGCTTGTATCTGAGGAGCATATACACCATGTTCATACTGAGATAAGCCAGTTGCAGGATTTAGTTAAGGACATGCTTCAAGCCCCAGAAACTGTAGAATTTGACTCAAGTACAAGCGATGATAGCATATATTAGTTCGATTTCATTTTATAAAATAAATGATTGTATTAGTTCGATTTCATTGTTTATTCATGAAGGCTTGTATCTATAGGTGATGTTGAATATATAAACATAAAAGAAACATATAAACGCAGCGGAAAACATCACCAACAAGGATCCATATAGCCATATGATCAATCAAATAATAAACAACACATGTTTATACCTTTGTAGCGTGCATCGGGAGTCACCAACAATGTCACCTCCAATATCACCACCACGATGGAATGCAAGAAACCAAAAGATCAATAAGGTTGATCTTTTCTTATGTGTAAAACACACTACACGTCACCGATCACCACTCGATGCTAGTCTTGACCTCGTAACTATCGATCTAGCCTTGAACTACACTAGAATAAGGTTAGATGAGATCAAAAACCCCAAAAACCTCATTAGGGGTGTTTTAATTTCGTGGCTATTATTGAGGGGAAGGGGGAGAGAAAGTTGGAGAGGATTTTGGTAAGTCCTTAATGTGTGTTAATCAAATTAAAGACTAAATCAATTTAGTCTCATCATATTTTGATGTTACACATTAGTCCCTAAAAATCTCACATAAGCCCCTCTAGAACCTCATAGGCCGGCCATGATAAGGGCCCACAATGTATTGTTGGCCCAGTTCAAAAAACACTAAGTCTAACTTCGTGTTTAATGGCCCGTTATTGATCCCGAGTTACGTAGTCGTTTATATATTGTAAATACGATAACTACAATCTATAAAATGGTGTCTCTGTGTATAAGTGTGTGACCCCATAGGCTCACATATGTCTAGCCATATAATTATTTATTACGACACGAGCATACTCCAACAGTATCTTAGTTGAATTGTGTTCATTTTGAAATTTAGTGTAAGGAAATGAGATCACTTTTGGCAATAAACATATCTTTCTTATCTCTTTGATGTACTTTGTTGAGAATATCGTTGCTTATTAGGTCTGAATCACTGATCGGTGTAAGCTTTTTAAATAAAACTATTATGTGCATGAAAATTGGACTAAATGTGCATCATTTTCCAGTGATGTTTTCAATTTTATCGGCATGAGTTATTGAAATAAAAATGTTTGATTTGTATGAAAATTGGGCTAATAAGCATAAAATTTTATACGATGTTGGTATTAATCTTATGTTTTTTTGTCGGCTGATCATAGAAAAATAAAACCTTTACAAAACCATATGAAAACTGATGCACATTTTGCTAAATTTTCATGCGCAAAACAACTTTAATTTAAGCACCTTTGCCGATCATAGAAAAATAAAACCTTTACGACATCATACGAAAATTGATGCACATTTACCTCAATTTTCATGCACAAAACAGCTTTATTTCAAATAGCTCATGTTGATCATAGAAACATAAAGCTTTAACAACATCATACGAAAACCAAAGTTTTGTATACACGGGACATTGTATCCCAATCTATAAATGTAACCAACTAGAAAACATAATTTCCTAAAAAAATGATGTTTATAGTCTAAATCGATAACAAAAATAAAAACAAAATTGCAATACTTCAAATCCGTTCTCTCAACATACTAACTATTCTTCACGGGCTGTCAAAAATAATGTAGCATGTCACTTTGCCGTCGTCTGTAAGTTTATTGAACATGAACATGTGTCTCCTGCCACCTCCTTGGCCCACTCTTCCAATTCTGATTCGGTCCATTCCAGCGGCCCATCTGCGGTTCAATAATAATAACCAGTAATTGATGGGAATGATAAACTATACACGTTATAGTAATTAGCACAATGGTTTAAGACACACATGGCTAAAATTACTTCATGGAATCATAAAATATAACTCACGTTCGCACCCACATACGAAAAAGATGAAAATTTATTATTTNGGCCCATCTGCGGTTCAATAATAATAACCAGTAATTGATGGGAATGATAAACTATACACGTTATAGTAATTAGCACAATGGTTTAAGACACACATGGCTAAAATTACTTCATGGAATCATAAAATATAACTCACGTTCGCACCCACATACGAAAAAGATGAAAATTTATTATTTAACATCGGTACACAAGGTAAAAGCATAAGTCGAAGATAGCAGCAATAGAAGAAATTTCTCACTGAAAATATGTCATTCTACACAACAAGCACACACATGCTATCCATAAGCAACAAGATGAACCCACAAACCCGAAAGCTTACCCTTCTTATTGGCAACATCAATGAATCCATATTGTTTGATTCTCTTCAAGTAATCTTGACCCAAACGACCCTCAGTGCCTCTTCTTTTTAAGTAATCCATATTGTCTAGAACTAATAACACTAATTTGTGCATTAATTTCTACTACAAATATAAATTTGCATCAAATGCAACAATAACACTAATTTGTGCATCAAATTCCACTACATATACAAGTTTTCATCAAATTACACTAATAACACACATTTTTATATCAAATACAATGAAAACACTAATTTGTGCATAAAACTTAACTAAAAATATAGATGTATATCAAGTACACTAAAAACACAAATTCATATATCAAAATCACTCATTTGTGCATCAAATTCCATTAGAAATACAAATTTGCATCAGGTTACACTAAGCTATAACTAATGTACCGTATCAAAACAAAATCAACTAATTCAATGTTCATTTCAGGTTAGTTTTTCAATTAAGAATTATACATACTAATCACTATGAACAAATTTATACCCCTTTTAAAATTTCTACAGTCAACTGATGTTGCACCAATTTCATCAAATCCACGAAACAACTCTTTCATCATCTTGAAAGCTTTCATCGGACCTATATTGTTATTTGAAACACGGAATAAAAGTTGCTTTTTTGAGAATGTCACTTCCCGTGAAGACTTTAAAAGTGGGATATCATCCTCATCAACAAACGGGTTATTATGCTCTTCATCAAACGCATAAATTGCATAGTTATTCTCATTTGTGATCTCAAAAATGCACTTTGCTAACCATCCACACCTACATGAAGGCATGTTTTGTTTTTCCTTAGGCTTTTTAGTTTCTTGCTTATCGATATTATCAACCAACATGTCCATAGGTGCAATCGACTTAAATCCTTCTCTACTACAAGCAATATACTTCTGCTTCAATTTACCATCTTTTCTATTATATTGAATAGATTTTCGAACCTCAAAACCACTAAGCTTCGCGTATGTTTTGTACTGTATACCATCCTCTAATGTCTTAAAAAATTTACCCTTTAATGGTTTAACGTCATCTGAAACATCGGGTTTGTAAAACTTTTTCCCATCTTCTGCCACACGAACAATACCCAATGTTTTTCTCATCCATAGGTTATCAACAACTATATGGTCGCAAGCATCAACTATGAAAAGAAAAAGGAAGCATAAACAGATGATGACAGTAACAGTAATAACAAAAATATATATAATAAAATATAACACTACTTAGTGCATCAAAATTCTACTAAAAACAAACTTTGAAAAAATTACACAAATAACACAAATTTGTGCATCAAAAACCACACAGAATCAATGTTTGATCAAATCACACTTATAACGCGAATTTATTTACTGTAAAAAATTTAATACTAATTTGTGCATCAAATTACTATAAAATATAAATTTAAATAAAAAAAACACTTAGTTGTGTCACAAAAACACTAATTTATGCATCAGATTCTACTACAAATAAAAGAATTCAAAAATTTAAACTACTAACACTAATTTATATATCAAATTAAACTAATAGCAATAATTTGTGCATCAGATACTGCAAAATTCACAAAAAAACTCAAAATACACAAATTTATGCATCAAATTCTACTACAAATACACAAATTCAAAAAACTAAACTAATAACACTAATTTATTTACTAAAAGCAATAATTTGTGCATCAAAAACTGTAATAACACTAATCTGTGAGGTATAATTCACAAAAAATCTAAAATTGCGGAAACTTACAAAAACATAAATAAATAAATAAATAAATAAATAATACATACCTTGATTATTATATTATTAATCGATGACATTCTGGAAAATTGAGGTTATAATCCACGATTGTAATAATGAATCGATCACATTCTCGAAAAATTGAAAATTGAGCTTATAATCGACAATTGTAACCATTTGGTTTACAAAAATTAATTTGATTGAACATTAGAGAACGGATTGAAGAATCTATTGGATTATTTGTGTGTTTTTCTGTGTGTTTATAGGGAAATAAGAAGATCGGAACTGTATGTTTTTGTGTGTGGCGGGGAAGAAGAATGCTGGGCTTTTCTGTGTTTTGGTGTGTGGAGTGGAAGAAGAATGGTGGGTTTATAGGTTGTTAGTGGAAGAAGAAGCCTGGGTTTAAATGGGTAAATGGGTTTATAGGTTGTTAGAGGGTATAAAATTACTTTCATACCCTTAATAGTTAGTTAGGATGAAAGTTAATCTCAACCATTGATTTTAAATCAAGGGTCTAAAATTCTTCTTATTCTTTTTACCACAAATCCTCTTTTTATTTGATCTCATCCCTATATATATGTGTGTGTGTGTGTGTGTGTCTATATATATATATATATATATATATATATATATATATATATATATATATATATATATATATATATATATATATATATATATATATATGGTATGTGCTTAAACACATACATTTTCTTGACCAAATTAAGACCAAAAAGACCAAAAACCCGACCATAAATGCCAAATATCTATGTTTTTGCGTTTTTGCACATGCAGGTAATAAAATATGAGAAAAGGACAAAAACCGAGCCATAAATTACCAAAACCGAGCACGAGATTTGGATTAGTCAAAGGCCGGAGCCGGAATGCTCAAAAGGTCCATTCAAGTCCCTCAAGATTGAAGAAATGACACAAAAGACCTTGGATTAAGTTTGATCAAGTTTACACAAGTGGTCCCTGAACTTTCAAGACTTGTCAAATTTGGTCCCTAAAAGATAAATCATGAAGAAATTACATCAAAGGCCCTTCAAATATTCAAGAATATTCAAGATTAGTCCCTGGATAATACTTCAAGAATATGGCAGAAAAGGTCCTTTACAAATTCAGAAAATACATCTATGGTCCTTGTGAATTTTAATACTAAATCCTAAACCTAAAACTACCTTTTACAACTTAATCCATACTAATAATAAACCCACTATACCCAATAATTAAACCCTTAAACCCAAAATCCCTTACACCCATTATAACCTGCTAGCCCAAAACTCACCTAGGCCCAAATCCCTTAAACTATTAAACCCGTAACCCAAATCAAACCTCCAAATCCCGGTCAAACATTTAATAAAAATTACCCGCGCCTTTTAACCCTTACTGTTCATCATCCCCTCCACAAAATTCACCCCTGGTAAAACCTAGAAACCTCGTACCTACCTAGAACCTTCTGCCAAGCTATCTTATCTCTGCCAACGTGGACAAATGAAGGAAGCTTATTGGTGAGAAGGGCCTGGAAACACTGGAAGGTGATGGAATGAATAAGAGTGAAGAAATTCGTGAAAGTTCTAGTGGGAGAAGGATCAAGAGAAGGGATAAGGTTATCATGAAGCTTCTATCAAGCAATTCCACCGCCTTATGCACCTATAAAAGGGACCCTGCTCATGAGATGGTGTCGTGTAGAATTTTAGGGCAAAAATTAGTGTTTTATTTAATGTTTTCTAGTTAAGCTTTTATGTAATTCTGCTTTTTAAATTAATGTAATCATCCTTAAGGTTTAATAAAATTGTTGTTCTTTTAAATCCGTTTACTGCATTTTATTTTCAAGTTCCATTAATCTTTAAAAAGCTCTTAAATTTCTGTTTATTTAAGCTTTACTAAGTTTACTTTAAGCCTTTTAATAGTTAAAAGCTAGTTTCTGTATATAGCTTTACTAAAAAAATAAAAAAATAATAAAAAAATAAAAAAAATTATATATATATATATATATATATATATATATATATATATATATATATTTTACTAGGTGGTATAAGCCCTCACAAGCCTATAAACCACCCGGATAAGCTCACATTAGCTTTACCATAGTTTCTGTGAGACTTGTCTCTTTACTCAGTAGCTTAACCTCCTTATTAACAAGTTACCAAGTAAGTTCCCTTTTAAATTATTGCATTCTCATTTTATTTACTGTTCTATAGCTTAAATTTACTTGCTCTAGCTTAATTTAGTTATTAATAGCTTAAAGTTGTGTTTGTGTTGTGGTTTCATGAGACCTAGTGTAGCTTCATAATTTCCACTGCATATTATAGCTCTACTTGCACATTGGTTTCTTGGTGGTTCTGGTTTGTTAGTTCTGCTCAAATAGCTTTTAAGTTAGATAGTAAATCTAGTGTGATCAGTGGTTGTAGCATTCTTGGCTTGTAACTAAAAACTTTAGTGCAACAGCTTAGTAAAGGGGTGTTTGGGTCAGGGTGTTCATTGGTGATCTAGATAGTTTACTGTTATTGTTCTTGCACAAGTAGGTTGCATTAGGTGAATTTAAGTTAGTCATATCATAAAATAGGTAGGTTTTAGGCAAAAAGTCAAATATTGCTCAAATCTCTAGCTTCTATGTACTGTTGCTGCCATAGGCTTGCAAATTGATAGCAATAGCTTGCATCTAGGTTAAACAAGTCATAAAACATCTTAATATTACATTTAGGGTCAGAGTAGATTAGTAGAACTTAACTTTAGTCAACTTAAGTTTGATAGCAAAAAGTCAAACTTAGGGATAAAGCTGCTCACTAGGACCTGTTCTTGGGTAGATTTAAGGCATCATTAGGTGTTTGTTAGGCTCAAATCTTGCTTCTGGGGTTAGATAAGCTAGCATAGATTAGGCATAATCATTTCTAGGTAAATCCAACAACATATACTAGATTAAACTTAAGCACCAAACCTGTCCCAATTCTGTTCTTCACTGGATCAGTTGCTACAGTTGCTGTTACTAGGGTCAATTTAGGTGTCAATTAGGCTTTATAAATTAGGGCTTTTAGGTTTTTTTTAGTAGTATCCTAGGTAGTCTTTAATTTTCCCCCTTAATTTCTCCCTAAACTGCTTATTTAGAGCTTATAATTTAGCCATAAAGTAGGAGACTTGAGCTTGTTTTTGTGTAATCTGTGCATTGCTCTTCTGGCTTATTCTGTGAGCTTATTTGGGTTATCTGAGTTGAGTTAAGCTTATTTGAGTCACTTAAACCTGTGTTGAGAGTTTGGACCTTATTGGATAAGAAGTGCTTAAAAATAAGGCCTTATTGCAACTGCTTATTTGCCCAAATTAGCTTATTAAGGTTTAAAATTTAGTAATTTTGTTTTTCCTAGGTTTTTTATAATATTTTAGATTTCCGTGAAAAATTTCACAATTTTCCTAAGTCATTTAGTATTTATTTTAATTAAAACTAGTTTTAAAGTATTTTTAAATCCTTTTTAATTAATAATAATTCATAAAAAAAAATCCAAAAATATTTTTAGTTTTAAAATTATTTTTAGGTTATTTTATAATTATAAAAATTAAATTTTTATTTTTCCAGCTTTATTTTATATTAAATAGTATTTTAGTATAATTTAAATAGTTAAAAATAGTTTTTAATTAATAATAATTAAATAAAAAGTCAAAATAATATTTTTCTTTTTCCTAAAATTTTCTTTTGTCATTTAGAACGTAGAAAAATCATTTTCATCCCCGTAGGAGTAGTAATACTTTAAATTCACTTTTTATTTTGCGCTTTGACGTTTATTTTACGTTTTAATTACGTTTTTAGGATTTAATTACGTGTTAGGTTTACGTGCTTTCTTATTTGTGAATTTTTATTTTCTCGTAGTGTAATTTAGCTTAGGGTTCTCCATAAACCCCGCACATTCACTTCACGATTCACGA
>LBNU01003706.1:32424-52761 GCA_014162995.1 Artemisia annua | reverse complement strand
GTTTGACTTTACTTGGTCAAAAAGTCAAGTATCACACCAAATCCCTTATTTAATGGGCAGTTACCAAAAATGAATGCCAGTTACCAACCACTCATTAATAGCTAAGTGATCCCCAATAAAAGGAGATCAAACCCAATTGACTTTCACATATTACCCCAAATCTCTTCCAGATTTAGCACCATGAGTTCAAAACGCCCAATTGATGATGCAACTCCCAATTCACTAAATGAGTCACACAGCAAATCCACTGAAGATACAGAGCCAAGTCAAATTCCCAAGAAACCCAAGAACAAAAGTAACAATGATGATGAAGCCTCAAGTTCAAATCCAAACCAAACTATGAATCCTGAATCTTCTGAAGACCCCAATCCTTGGGTCCCAATGCAACCCCCTGAGAGAGAGTTAGTCTCACCATTCTTGTTCACTGATTCTGATGAAGATAGGCCACCATCACCAGATGAAGCTCCCTCAACACCAACAGAACCAACAGAGACAACTTGGAAACCAGCAGCATGTATGGATGATTCTGATGAAGATAACAAGGAAGAATAATAGATCTAGTGTTAAATCTTGTCTTGTCTTGTTTTTAGAACTATCTTTTGTAACACTTGTGCACTTGAATAGACAAGATCTTCCTTGTATGTGGCCCTGTTTTTCTTTCATGTAATAGGAATATCCAAAGAATATGACGAAAACATAATGATGAAAAACACTTTGAATCCATATCATGCTAATCAACCAGAAAATGTGAAACTTGAATCCAGTAAGCCAATCAGTAGAGCTTAAAAGCTAGCAGCACCCTTAGCAGTAGAGTGAACCAAACCAGCAGCAGAGTTAATATCTTAGATAAACCTTAATCAAAAACAGCAGCAGAGTTGACTTAAACTGAAATCAAGCCTTCTATAAAGTCGTCTTAGTTAATGAGACTTACCAACTACGCATTAACTTTTTCCCTAATTTGATCCATTATAAATAGAAAAGCCGATCACTTCTATTCATAAAACAAATCAAATACCCTAATCAACAACTTTATTTCACCACAAAATCGATTATCCAAACACCAACATCCATGGCAAGCAATCAAGAGTATATTAACATCTCAACAGATTCATCAAGTGATTCTGAATCCACTGAAAACAAGATGCCACCACCTNCAAGCCTTCTATAAAGTCGTCTTAGTTAATGAGACTTACCAACTACGCATTAACTTTTTCCCTAATTTGATCCATTATAAATAGAAAAACCGATCACTTCTATTCATAAACCAAATCAAATACCCTAATCAACAACTTTATTTCACCACAAAATCGATTATCCAAACACCAACATCCATGGCAAGCAATCAAGAGTATATTAACATCTCATCAGATTCATCAAGTGATTCTGAATCCACTGAAAACAGGATGCCACCACCTCCTTACTTGCCACCATATCGACCACCAAGGCGTGGGTGTAGAACCAAAGAACAAGCTAGGAGAGTCAAAAGAGACATCAATGCTAAGTATCTCCCTTGGCATAGGGATTATAAGCCTCCACAAGCATCTAATCCACCACCAGCATCACATCCACCACCAGTTGGTCAATCATCACAACCACCACCAATGCATTACCCAGCAGAGGAATACATGCCTAAAGCTTTCTTGAAAGCTTTAAGTGCTCATTTGACAAAGTTGCAGTCAGAGCCTTCATGGGAAGACACCAGGCCTCCAACACCAGACACTGCAACCCAAGCACCAACATCACCAGCAACCAAAGCTCCACCAGCAGCAAACCCTACTCCTCAGCCACAAGCTTCACGAGCAGAGGGATCTTCAAGACCTAGAGAGGTTGTGATAGGTCTAGCCTGTCCAAGGGTATGGAGTATTGCAACAGAATCCATGGGCAGGAACAGGACAATGCCAGATGCTCAAGATTTGAGGAGAGCTTTCACCAGGGTTGCACAAGAACAAGACCAGAGAGAGTCCAGGGCAAAAGGAAAATGCCCCATGTAGTGGTTGTTAGGGTTATGTATTAAGTGTCAGTTGTTTTTTGTTATCAATGATGTTGGATATCATCTTTGTAATAATCTTTTGAATGAAAATGCACTGTTCTTATTGACTTGGTTGCAATCTTTGAATAGCTCTAAAGAACACCATGATCACTTTACCTGACCCTGCAAAAGATTAGTCCAACACACAAACACAAACAGAGCACTATGCTGCTTAGTTATACTCTAGCAGTAGAGTATGAGCAGCAGAGTTTAACCAACATTAGAAACAACTTATTAAGACCAATAGCAGTGCAAAATACTTGTACAAAACTTTAACAAGACATAAAGAGATAAGTTTTTCAGAGATTTTTCATACCAATAGTTGCCACTAAAAATTGAAATCTACCCACATCAAAATGTTTAGTAAGTAGATCAGCAACATTTAGATCAGTATGAATTTTAACAACTTGTATTAATTTCTTTTCATAGCAATCTCTGATAAAATGATGTCTTATCTCAATATGTTTAGTTCTAGAGTGAAAAACAGTATTTTTGATAATGCACAATGTACTGCTATTGTCAATGTAAATTTTGGTGTTCATAAAATTGTACCCATAGTCCAGCAATTGGTTTTGCATCCAGAGTACTTGACCACAGCAGCTTGAAGCAGCAACATACTCTGCTTCTGTTGAAGAATTTGCCACCACAGTTTGTTTCTTGCATTGCCATGACACCAATCTTTTTCCCAAAAACTGACAACCTCCTGTTGTGGATTTTCTATCAAAGCTAGCTCCAGCATAATCACTGTCTGAATATGCTTCCAACTCAAATGGTGAATCTTTAGGATACCAAAGCCCCAATTTGGGTTGTTGCCTTAAGTACCTAAAAATTCTCTTTACTGCATGAAGATGAGACTCTTTTGGAGTAACCTGATATCTTGCACAAGCACATACAGCAAACATAATGTCTGGCCTTGAAGCTGTAAGATACATCAATGACCCAATCATGGACCTGTACAAGTGAACATCCACCTCTTTACCAGATTCATCATTTACCAATGGCTTTTCTTTGTCATGAGTTGTCTTTGCAGGTTTGGCATCTTCAAATCCAAACTTTTTGAGAATCTCAGCCACATACTTATCTTGGCTGATAAAAATGCCATCATTCAGCTGTTTAACTTGCAACCCTAAGAAAAATGTAAGTTCACCCATGGAACTCATAGAGAACTTGTCTTTCATAATCTTCTCAAATTCCTCACACATAGCCTTGCTTGTTGAACCAAAGATGATATCATCTACATATACTTGAACCAATAAAATATCACCTTTGTTCTTCTTAATGAACAAGGTTTTATCAATAGTACCCTTCTTATATCCACAATCCAGCAGATAAGTAGATAGCTTTTCATACCATGCTCTGGGAGCTTGATGCAAGCCATATAGTGCTTTCTCAACCTTGTAAACTCTGTTAGGAAAATCAGGATCTTCAAAACCTGGTGGTTGCATCACATATACTTCTTCCTTGATTTCCCCATACAAAAAAGCACTTTTAACATCCATTTGATACACCACAAAATCTTTGTATGAAGCATAAGCCAAAAATAGTCTGATAGCTTCAATTCTTGCCACTGGAGCATATACCTCATCATAATCAACACCTTCTTGTTGTGTGTATCCTTGAGCAACCAATCTTGCTTTGTTTCTAATCACAATTCCTCTCTCATCTCTTTTACATCTGAAAACCCATTTAGTACCAATTGCCTTCTTCCCATTTGGCAACTCAACTAAGGTCCAAACTTCTTGTATTCTGAATTGAAGAAGCTCTTCCTGCATTGCTTCTAACCAGCTTGAATCAGATAATGCCTTATAGACATTTTTGGGTTCCATTTGTGATAGAAAACAAGCAAAGAGACAATTTTGCAGATCTTTATGACTGTTCCTTTGATGTAAAGATCTTGCAAAGAAAGCTTTGTGTAAGCTATCTTTTTGCTCTTTAGTCATTCTTCTAGTTTGTACAGAGGATGATGGATCACCCAAAATATTTTCTTTGGGGTGAACTTTGTGAACCCTTGTAGTTTTGGTTGGACTAACTGGAATATTGAGTTCCAAATTAGTAATATCAGCTTCAGCTCCAAAGATACTTGGATCAAGGGATTCATCATCAGTATCAGTATAAATCTCTGTCAAACCAGGTGGAGTGGAATCATCAGGGTATGTTGAATCAGCAAAAGATATACCCTGTGAAGTTGGAAACTTTTGTGTAGCAGTAGTGTTGCTTGGTCCAGCAGCAGAGTGCTTATTAGCAGTAGAGTCAGGAAGACTGCTGCTAGGAGTAGTTTCCTTAACTGGTTCCACAATTTCATCACTTACAGGTGTAGAATCTTGGACAACATCATCTTTTGAACTGCTTTCCTCTTGTGTAGGAGAACCATTTGATCCAAGCTTCAACTTTTCAATCAACACAAACTCATTCTGTGAACCAGCTTCCTTAGCAGCAGAGTTAGTTGATTGATTTCCTGCAAGATGATTAGTATCCAAAACAACCACTGGCACATAATTCATGGTTTTGGTTAGCATATCAATATTAAACAACCATTCTGGGCCAGTTCCTGCACTATTGCTTTTACTTTCATCAAATTCAACATGCAGGTTTTCTTCCACAAACTTTGTTCTTTTATTGTATACCCTATAAGCTTTACTGCTCACAGAATATCCAACAAAGTATCCTTCATCAGCCTTTTCATCAAACTTGCCTAGTTGGTCTTTGGTATTTAAGATAGTAATAGGACACCCAAATGGTCTAAAGAATGCTATCATAGGCTTTTTACCATGAAATAATTCATAAGGGGTCTTATTATGAGGCTTAACTATCTTACTTCTATTTTGAACATAGCAGGCAGTGTTCACTGCTTCAGCCCAAAAAGGTATAGGTAGTTTTGAATCTGACAACATAGTCCTAGCAGCCTCTATTAGTGTCCTATTTCTCCTCTCAGCTACACCATTTTGTTGAGGAGTTCTAGCCACACTATACTGTCTTACAATACCCTTACCAACACAGAACTGATTCATGATATGATTTTTAAACTCAGTTCCATTGTCACATCTAATAATCTTAACCTTGTGATTCATCAGGTTTTCAACTCTAGTTATAAAGGCCTTAAGTATTTCAGTTGTTTCATCCTTTTTAGCTAGAAAGAATACCCAAGTAAACCTGCTATAATCATCTGTGACAACTAGACAAAATTGCTTCTTATTCAAACTATTCACATAAACAGGCCCAAATAAATCCATATGAAGCAAATGCAAAGGCTTATCAATAGTGTTCACAGCTTTGGACTTAAAAGATACTCTGTGCTGTTTACCCTTTTGACAGGCAACACAGGTTTCATCATTTTCAAAAACTTTTGTAGGTAAACCTCTTACAAGGTTACTTTTTACCAATTTGTTCATAGTTTTGAAATTTAAGTGTCCAAGTCTTCTATGCCATAATTTGGATTCATCAAAAGTGGCTTTAGCAAAAAGACAAGTCACATCTCTTCTAGGAACAATATTCTTTATATGATCACTGTATATGTTGTCATTCCTTGGAACTTTGAGCACCACATGCTTGGCATCTGGTAACTTAAAGTCAGAAGAAAGAACAAAACATTCAGTGTCAGTAAAAAGAACAAAGTTCTTTTTGTCACATATTTGTGAAACACTGAAGAGATTAAACTTAAGTCCTTGAACTAAAAGCACATTTTCAAAACTCAAATTACCAGTTCTAAGAGTACCAATACCAACAATCTTTCCTCCTGTAGGATCATTCCCAAAAGCAACACTTCCTCCATCAATAGGCACAAAATCTTCAAGTTGGGAAATGTCACCAGTCATGTGTCCAGAGCATCCACTATCTATAATACCTTGATCTTTTAGCTTATCTTGTAGATTGCCCTGCACACAAAATAGAGAAATTAGTTTCTCTTTTTGACCCAAGCCATTACTGACTTGGATCTGCCTTGTGCATCAACATAATTGTATTTAGTGAGATCCATTGATGCACTGTTGTTGTTGGAAACTTTAGTTAAAACATTTGATTTTGGTTTCCAACTCCAACAAGCTGAGGCCTTTACAGCATAAAAATGATGCCCAACAACTGTGTTTGGTAGGTTCTTAGACATAGCAGTAGAGTAACCTGCCTGAGCAGCAGAGTTTACTCTTGAAGTAGCAGTAGACCCAGTTGTTTTATTTTGAAAAGGCCTTTTTGGTTGAGCAGTAACAATTGTTCTAGTAGCACCAGATCTCAATAGTACTGCTCTTGGAACCATATTTGTTTTAGCAGGTGAGTGATCTCTTTTTGAAAAATTTTGATGATTCACTCTTGAATGTTGATTCCAAACAGGTTTTTGATAGTTAGCACAGTTAGCAATAAGATGCTCAAAACTACCACAATTGTAACATGCCTTCCTATTAAGATGAAATTCATTGCCTAATCTGTTTGAGACTAAACCATTAAAATTTCTCTGATTTCCCCTAGGCTTGTTATTAAACCTTTTCATTTGATCTCTAGGTACTTCTTTGTACTCAACAACCCTTTTAGACAAAGCATGACCTAACACAGGTTTTAGGAACTTATCCTGATTAATTTTATGCTTAACAACTTGAGGAATTTCCTCCTTTTTAGCACACTGTGTTGAACTAGTGGTTGACTCATCTAATTCATCCTCAGAATCTGACACCCAATCTTCAATGATTGGTGCACCAGAATTTAAATTTTCAACCTCTGGTATTTTAGTAATTGACTTACTAAATTCACCTGCTTCTTTTATTAGCCCTTCAACATCTACAAATGAGAGTTCCTTTCCAGGGGGTGCAAATGCACTCTTCATGGGAGGTGGAACCTCATTGTATCCTATGCCACTTTTATTTCTCATTAGTTGACATTCAATTATGTTTTTACCAGTGCCATCAAGGACAGAGGTAGCATATTTTTGTTTATCAACTCTAATGATGTGCTTATCCATTTCCTCAATTGCTAATTCCCTAGCTTTTTCAGACTCAACTAACTTTCGTTTAAACATCTCTATTTCAGCATTTTTAATATCAATTTCACCACGCTGAAAATCAAGCCTATCAACATATTCTATTTCAAGTTCTTGCATATATTCAAGTTTCTTTTCAACATTTGCAATACCTACTTTGTATCCAATGTTTTCAAGTTTTAGAAACTCAACTTCTTTTATTAAGCTCTCATTTCTAGTCTTAAGTTCTTCTAAAGTGTCAGCACATGATTTAAAAGAACATGAAGATTCATTAGTTTCATTAGATACCTCAGAATCTGAGCCAGATGATGAAGAAGCATAAGCCATTAGAGCAAAGTTATGCCCTGTCACTGCAAGCAAACCATGGTTTGGTTCTTCTTGTGCCATGTCACTCCAGTCATAATCACCCAAACCATCACAGGACATCAAAGCAGTAGTTTGCTTTGAATCTTCTGCTGCCTTCTTGGTAGGGTCTCCAGCCTTCTTAGGAGCTCTGCATTCCCTAGCAAAATGACCTTTCCTATTGCAGTTGAAGCACTCCATTTTTGACTTGTCAAAGCCCAAGTTGCCCTGTGGATTTAGTTTGATTTGCTTTCCAGTTCTCTTCAAAAACTTTCTTGCTCTCAAGGTTAGCATAGCCATTTGCCACTTCATATCAATTTCTTCCAAATCATCAGCATCAATATGATCAGCATCTTGGTTGAGTACTTGTGTTGCTGTTGTGAGATCAGCCAAGAATGCACAGAGAGCAGCATCACTTGCAGTAGCCAAGTTTTCAGAACCAGCAGCAGAGTTTCTAGTGCTAGCAGTAGAAACTCCATAAGCAGCAGAGTGAGTTTCTGATGAAGTATTACTTTTAGCAGAAACAAAAGCAATGTTTTGAGCAGCTGATGTAGAAGAATTTGTTGTACCCCTCAACTCAGGCTCATAAGCTTTCAAGTTGTTGTATAGATCATCCAAGCTCATTGTATCAAAGTCATCCTTGTTTCTCCACACAACAGTATGCATGCTCCATTCTGGTGCAAGGCTTCTAACAAATTTAAGATTTACATCTTCCTGAGGGATGATGTATCCAGAAAGCTTTAGCTGACTCACAAGCCTTTGAAGCCTGTTATAAGTACCATCGAGAGTTTCTTCACTGAGAGCAATGAAGTTCTCAAACTGATGCTTCAAAGCATTCTTCTTGACCTTCTTAGTGGCCTCATTACCACCAAATCTTGTTTCTACAGCATCCATAAGCCCCTTAGCAGTATCAATTTCTTCAAAGTCAAGCTGAAATTCATTAGGTATTCCCATTAAAAGAATACTATGAGCCTTTATCTCCAACTTCTTTTGATCTTCAGCTTCCTTGCCTTTGATAGAAACGGAGGCACCATCAACATTCACTGTGGTTTGAGTACCATTTATAATAGCATCCCACATCTTGTAGTCAATCATGCGGATGTATTGCCTTATTCTCATCTTCCATAACTGGTACTCACCTTGCTTCAGCATAGGAACCTTGGAGGCAGTCACCATATGAGTTTCATCACCCATTGCTTAAAGTTGTGTTGAAAAGAAAGTAAGTAAATTTGTTGAGTTCTTCTTGATCACAGCTTCTAGATCACAAGCTCTGATACCACTTGTTGATCCCAGTTGAGCAATTGATCTAGAATTACTATCTTAGATAAACCAAGACAATAATGTATAGAAGCTGACTTGTATGTAACCTTAATCACTATGCGGAATATAATGATTAACTTAAGAAGAACACGAACACAAGTAATTCACACCTTAAACACTTCAATATAATTAATACGAGCACTCTGAATAGTGCTAGGGTTTTACAACCTTGAAGTGTATGAATACTAGAATAATACGTACTCTAGTCTAACCCTAGGATCACCTTTTATACACCAAGGAACCCTACGGGCTTACATCAACTTTCTACACAAGACAAAGATATTCTAATACAATAGAATATTACAAAACATCTTTACCATAAATATAAAGACGTGTATACAAACTTATCATCAAGCAGCAGAGATATAACAGCAGTATCCTTCCAGCAGTAGAGTTACAGCAGTAGAGTCTTCTAGCAGTAGAGTAGTCTGCCAGCAGTAGAGATACCACAGAAGTAGAGTTAGCTTTAAACCCAACAGTTTCTCATTTTCTCTTTTTAAAGTCTCAACATGTTCATGCAACAATTTAATATCATCAGTGTGATCATCAACAAGCATAGCAGTACAAGACTCATACAAAGAATTCATAATCACAGATAATATATCAGTATTAAGGACATATTCTAAGAGTCGATCAGCTTCTTTTTGCAAACCTTTGTTTTTCCTTTTTTGTTTTGAAATCGTTTGTTCGGTTGCGTTGAAAACTTCCATCATTGATTTTACCTCTGTCTGAAGTTCCTTTTCCCAGTGTGTAGCACAAAGACGCAAATGTTGAACATGTGGCAACAATTGTTTTTGAAAGACTTCTCTTTTTTCTTTTTCATAAACATTTTGAAAAGTTGCTACAGTTATTTCTGAGTGTCTTTCAATCACTTGTTCTAACAACGTTATGTCTTCTATAAATGTATCAAAATACCACATGACACTACAATGTTTTGGTAATGGTTTAAGTTGACTGGAGTCAGGTAAAGGACCATTTATTTGTGCAACTAGTTTTACAGGACCAACATTAGGATATGACTCATTTGCTTTTATTAAAGACCAATGTTATTCAGTTTTCTCTTTCTGAGGCACAAAAGATTCATTTAAATGAGGAAATTTTGAGTAATCAAAAGGTGTATTATAAAAAACATTGCTCATTTTACATCGACTCTCATCTTCTATTTCCTCTTCTTCATCACGATTATATACAACAACACGCACAACAGATTCATCAAATAAATGTTCTTCACTATACGGTTTTGGAGTTTCCTTGAGTGCTGTTTTTAAAAAACTAGGTGTATCATAACCAAGAGCATAACCACACCCGGGAGGTCTTTGTTGCAAAGTGAACTTTTGAATTGTGGTGATGGATTCACCCGTTTTATAAACAACATTTTGAAACTCTTTGATTTTCTTTTCCAATTCAATAACTTCTTCTATGTAAGAATCAATCCGTTTCCTTGACTTTTGTTTATATTCTCGAAACTCAGCTTTACAAAGGGACAACTCAGATTTAGTTTTAGAAAGTTCATCGTTGAGTTGACTCATTTGTTGTTTATGATTAAACCTTTCTTGTTCCATTTGTGAGATTAAAGCATTTTTGGAAACGGCTAATTCACGTATTTGATGTTGCAACTCTTGTTCTTGAACATAAGATTTTTGGAAAGCAATTTCAAAACTTTTTTCCCGATTATCTCGTGTTTCCAAATTTGTTATTTGAATTTTACAGCACTCAAGGTCTTTCGTTAATGATGCAATTTTGGCTTTCAGTTTGGTATTTATGGCATTGTATTTTTGGGCATCAATTTGGGTGGTGATAAGCAGGGTTCTGAGGTCCGAATCTGGATCATATGAAGTTTCATGTTGTTCAAACTGATCATTATAACCATCATCAAGTGGATCATCAAATACAACAGTTTGGTTCACTTGAACGTGATCATCAAATGTAACCACAGGGTCAATTTGATCATCGTCGTAAAATGTAACAAACGTGCTTATTTGGTCATCCTCTTGACTAGATAATAATGAATTGATTTGAACAACTTGTTCCTCATATGATGCAGATGCAGAAGGGGAGGCAATATCATGTATTAAGCAAGTGTTTAAATCATGTACCTCAGATAAGCCATCAGTGTCATACACTGGGCCTGAATAACTCAGATGGAGTTCCTGCATATTGGCCATAAGCATAACTGCAGCATTTGCTTCCAGATCTTCCATGTCATCATCAGATTGAGCATTGGCCATGAAGTTGTTGTCTTTAGCATTGACGTTTCCACGTGCTTCATCCTTTAGAGCAAGAAGTAATGCCTCCTTGTGATACTTACTGCCTTGAGTTCTCGGTGAAGGACATGCAGTTGCTAAATGACCGATCCCATTGCAGTTGTAGCAACGAATGACAGTGTTACCAGAATCTGTATTACCCGTTTCAACAATCTCAACCCTTTTCTGAGGAGCAGCAACATTATTCCGAAAGCTACCATTTGCATTAAACCGCTGACCATTTCCAGAATTACCCATATTACCACGAAAACCAGATCTACCAATGTTACGATTCTGAACTTCAACTCGGCCATCATTAACAACAGCTTGATTCCTTGTGTTAGATGAAGAACGAAGACGGTTGTTCGACTTGTTGGAGAATTTGCTGAATGCTTTAGCGATGAGTGCAATTCCTTGATTCAAGTTGTTAAATTCCTCTTCATCTTCATCATTGTTAGCATTGGAGTAGAACATGGAGTCATTGTTGTCATACGAATCACTTGAACTGATGTTGCTTTGTTGAGTAGAATCATATGTGAGTAATGGTAATGAAGGATTTGGTTGAGGGTAGTTGAAGTAATTTTGTTCCTGAACATAAGCATGATTTGATGGTTGTGGAGCAAGGTGAGATTGAGCAACCAGTGCTAGTGAGTTAGGATTCGGAGGAGGTGACAACGTTGTACGAAGAGCTCTATCCTTGTTCACTTCACTCTCATGGTGCTTCAGATAATCAAATAACAATCCATATGGTGCATCATGAAGATTCTTAGCCTGCCTGACAAACGTGACATATTTCTTCCATTCATGACCAAGACAACTTAGAAACTTTGTGTTGATAGCAATCCTAGGGAGTATGATGTTATGACGATCCAAATCATTGATGATGTTGGTGAAACGATGATAGTAAGACTCAAGTGATTCCCCTGACTCAATCATGAAGTCTTCATATTCCATATAAAGCTTTGATTGCATGTCCTCTTGATTCAACTCAGTACCTTCCATCAAGAGATGAACATGTTCCCACATATCTTTAGCAGTTTTCTGAGCATCAACACTTCTAAAGATCGGATTAGGAATTGCTTGAATAATGTAGATCATTGCAAGTTCATTTGCTTCCCGATGAAGTTGTTGCTCTGCGGTGAGTGAAGATTCAGGAAGTGGGGTGACAGTGTCAGGTCTTGGAGGATTGGCATTAGGATCACCTGGAGTCGTTGTAGTAGGCCATTGGAATGGTCCTTCATGAATCACCTTCTTCATATACTTCCCATGTGGTTTCTTGAGTTCAATGAATCGTAAGAAACGACTAGCCCATTGAACATAGTTGCCAGGTGTAAGCATTGGTGGAATGTCAAGAGACCCTGCCTCATGTCGAGATTGTTGACTTGTGATTGCTTCGTACATTTGATCAAACCAATGTGTTTGCTTAGGTTGTGGAAGATTGGTTTGCATTTGTTGATGCAAGTATGGTGGTTGCTGTGGAAATTGTTGTTGATGCATTAAGAGTTGATGTTGTTCGTGCATGTAGTACGGTTGATGATGCGGTTGCTGAGTCATTTGTTGATACGGTTGTTGTTGATGATTTTGTTGTAGCTGCTGATGATGATGAAGGTAATTGTAGAACGGTGGTTGAGACATGATTAATGATTATGTTAAATGGATCTTTAAGGATAAAGAAAGGTTGTTGTTGTAGATTAGATGTGTTGGTGAAAGTTGAAGGTGAAATGTTTCTGAAGACCTTACTCGATAAAGAGTTGTTCTGTGTTCCTTACTTGATAATAACTGATACTCGGTAAAAGAACTCTAGCTTACTCGATAAAAGTATTAGATACTCGATAACCCCAAAAAAAATTAAACCTTACTCGATAAAGAAGGTCCTTACTCGATAACTTGAAACAAAACAGGCAGAGTTTCGACTTAGAAGTGATCAATAAAACCCTTACTCGATAGACGATAAGGTTGAACCTCGGCTTACTCGCGAAAACAGTGGATACTCGATAATCAAGATCCTTACTCGATACTCCTAGAAAGTCGCTAACCCCTACTCGATAAAATTAGGACTATACTCGATAAATACCTAAGATACTCTATAGAAGCAAGGCTTACTCGATAAATAACGAGCAAGAACACCCACGAATGAATCCAAACAGCCCCTAATCGATGTTGTTTCTACCAAATCTAACCTAAAACAACCTATATTATCCCTTGGCGATTGATAACACTTGTTAGGTCACCATTTTGTAACACAAAACATATAATCTTTAGAGAGAGAAAGAGAGTAGAGAGAGAAAGTGGAAGGATCTCTTGAAAGATTAAATGAAATGAACTTTGATATACCTAAGAGAACCAACACCCTCCTTGGAGGGTTTACATTACTATTTATAGGGTCTAGGGGCTTACATGAGTTTCCACTATTGTCAATATTGCCCCTTAGACTTTAACCAAACATGTAAACATTAACTAAACTTATGTAAACATGGATAAAACATAACTAAACAATATTCTAAAGCAACCTATTACAAAACTTAATGACCGAGACTTGATATTAATAAAAGGTGTTCCTAACAAATACACTTAGTGCTCTTGGGAAGTTTGATGGCAAGTTTGATGAAGGATACTTAGTTGGATACTCAACTACCAGCAAAGCTTACAGGGTGTACAATCTGGTAACCAAAAGAGTTGTTGAAAATCTTCATGTTGATTTCCTTGAAGAGAAACCTAATGTACAGGGAATAGGTTATAGGTGGATGTTTGACATTGATTATTTAACTGAATCTATGAACTATATTCATGTCTCCTTGGAGAATCAAGCTAACCCTACTGCAGGTTCCTCAAAAGATACTAACAGTGCAGGTACCACAAATGAGGAAGAAGAATCATCTGAGCACATCATCATACCTACCACTGTTCAACTATCTGCAGGTGCTAATGGAATAAAGAAATCTTTCTCTCAAGATAAAGTGCCAAGTGTGGAAGAACAAGTTAAAGAGTCTTCTCCTCAAAATGCTGACACTCAAGATTTTAGAAAGGAAGCAAATCCCCACTTGGATACAGCACCTAAAATCACTACTACCAGTACAAACTCTGTTAATACTGGCAGTGAGTAAGAAAAACTTGATTTCACTTCACAAGCTAATCTCCATGAACCTGTCATACCAGAACCTGCTATTAGTGATGTACCTAATGAAGGACTCTTTACTGAAGCTTCCTATGATGTAGAAGGTGTGATCACTGACTTCAACAACCTACCAACAGAAGTTGATGTAAGTCCTGTTCCCACACTAAGGATTCATAATGGTCATCCTAAGAGTCAAATCCTTGGCAATCCTAAGTCAGCTGTTCAAACAAGGAGACAAATACAGCAACAACTTGGATCTCATGCACTCATCAGCTTTATTCAGAAACAGCAAAGGAACAACCACAAAGATCAACAACACTGCCTTTTTGCATGCTTTCTCTCTCAAAAGGAACCTACCAAAGTCTCTGATGCTTTGGATGATGAGTGTTGGGTTGAAGCTATGCAAGAAGAGCTGTTGCAGTTCAAATTGCAACAGGTATGGGTTCTTGTAGATCTACCTCATGGAGCTAAAGTCATTGGCACAAAGTGGGTCTTCAGGAACAAAAGAGATGAAAGAGGTGTGGTTGTCAGAAACAAAGTTAGATTGGTGGCTCAAGGATACAGGCAAGAAGAAGGCATAGACTATGATGAAGTTTTTGCTCCTGTGGCTAGAATTGAGGCTATTAGATTATTTTTGGCCTATGCATCCTACATGGGATTCACTGTGTATCAAATGGATGTCAAAAGTGCCTTTCCTTATGGCACAATCACAGAAGAAGTATATGTCTCTCAGCCTCCTGGTTTTGTTGACCCTGATCATCCTAAGAAAGTATACAAGGTGATCAAAGCACTTTATGGACTACATCAAGCTCCTAGAGCTTGGTATGAAATACTCTCCTCATTCCTTGAAGAAAATGGATACAAGAGAGGGGTCATTGACAAAACCTTGTTTATTAAGAAGGATAAGAAAGACATTATACTTGTGCAGGTTATGTGGATGACATCATTTTTGGTTCAACCAAAAGGGCTTGGTGTGAAGAATTTGAAGCATTGATGAAAGGAAAGTTTAAAATGAGCTCAATGGGAGAACTCACTTTCTTTCTTGGTTTGAAAGTCAAACAACAGTCAGATGGACTATTTATATCACAAGAAAAGTATGTTGCTGACATACTTAAAAAGTTTGACTTTGCAAATGTCAAAACTGCAGTCACACCTATGGAGAACAGAGTGCCTTTAACTAAGGATGAAGATGCTGCAGATGTGGATGTGCATCTCTACAGATCAATGATTGGCTCTCTTATGTATCTAACAGCCTCTAGGCCAGATATTATGTTTGCTGTATGTGCTTGTTCCAGGTTTCAGATCAATCCCAAGATTTCACATCTTCATGCTGTGAAAAGAATCTTTAAGTACCTCAAAGGCAAACCTAATTTGGGGCTTTGGTATCCCAAAGATTCAACTTTTAATCTGGAAGCTTATTCAGATAGTGATTATGCTGGAGCAAGTCTTGATAGGAAGTCCACAACTAGAGGTTGTCAATTCATAAGCAGAAGGTCGACTTCATGGCAGTGCAAGAAGCAGACCATTGTAGCCACTTCTACTACTGAAGCTGAGTATGTGGCTACTGCAAATTGCTGTGGTCAGGTATTATGGATTCAAAATCAAATGCTAGATTATGGTTTGAACTTCATGAATACTAAAATATTTATTGATAATGAAAGCACCATATGCATTGTCAAAAATCCAGTATATCACTCTAAGACCAAACACATAGAAATCAGGCATCACTTTATCAGAGATTGTTTTGAAAAGAACCTAATTAAAGTGGAAACGATTCACACTGATTTGTTAACAAAAGCATTGGATGGACCAAGGTTTAACTACTTGGTGGTCAATATAGGAATGATGAACCCATAGCTACATTTAAGGGGAGGTTAAATGTAAAGTGTGTAATTGGTTGTAAGTTTAGTGGTAGTTAAATCTGGTTACTTAGAATTAATACGGGTAGCTTATTTGGTGTTAATTCTGGTTGTATATATATGCTTGTATACTTGGTTTCTACTAATCATTTAAGGTTTCTCATGGACTCAAGCATTAGTAGTAGTTGTCTTTCTAGCTTTGGGGTGTAAGTTTTGATAAAATAATTTATCGTTTGTTAAGTCTGGTGAAAAAATATTTAAGTCTGGTTGAATATTTTTAAGTCTGGTAGTGTTAATCTGTAATTAATGCTTTACCGTTGTGACTGATCACCCGCATAATGACTTTTACTGTTTCAATCTACCCGTTATCAAAACAAATGAGTATATAAATGAATAAAATTGATTTACTTTTCATCTTTATTCATTATTTCCTCTTTCCTAAACAAGTAAAAAGTCTCTCAAAAGGTCAACCTTACTCTGTTTTCAATCAGTACAAATCTCATCTCACCAGTACTTACATGGCTTTCCTTGCATACAATGTTCGACATAATCAAGTGGGTTATTTAAAGAAGTCATCAAAAAGTCAAGGCTTTGATCAAATTCTTACCTTTTTAAATCATTCTTATATAAGGTATGCTTTGACTTGTAATCCCACTGTTTATGATTCCTTGGTTAAACAGTTTTGGCATACTGCTAGTGTTGAAACTCTTCCAAATGGGAACAAACAAGTAAGGGCAACTATTGACAATGTTGCTTATATTGTTACTGAAGCATCAATTCGAGAATGTCTTCATTTAAATGATGCTTTAGGGGATTTTAAGTTACCACATAAATTTCTTGTTGAGGGTATGAAATATATTGGATATCCCATTGGTACAAAACTCAAATTCTTAAAACGAAATCTTTCACCCCAATGGAGATTCCTAGTACACCATTTTCTTCAATGTTTAAGTTCTAAGAGTGGAGGATGGGATCAATTTGATGCCAAAATTGCTTCTGCCATGATCTGTCTTTCTCTTGGAAGAACTTTTAATTTTTCTAAATTGATCTTTACTGGAATGGTGGCTAATGTGGATAATCAACATAAGTTTTTGATGTACCCTCGGTTTCTACAAATGGTTTTTGTCACACCCCCAAAATCGGGTCCAGCGGAAGCTTACATGTCGCTGGGGTGCAACTCAATTGGTATCACAACACAAGCGCAAAGAACGGTTTTCATCTCATTCATTTAGAATAAAATCGTTTAACAAAAGTGTTGAATTTACATCTTTAAAAGTAGTGCGGAATTAGGCCCTTAAAATAGTTAAAACGGTCCCTCAATGAATATCAGAGTCTTCTATGACCATGCCATGCCCGGCCAAAACCTCCAGTAGCGTGCCATTGCTTAATACCTGAAAATACATGCTAAAGCGTCAACATGAGGTTGGTGAGTTCATAGAGTTTAGTGAAAAAGAATGTAATGTAAAGCTTTTGAATGAAGATTTTCCCAGCAAAGGCATTGTAAATCCACCCAGTTCCAAGCCCCGCCCATACAAGACTTATAACCTGTGTATTTACAACCCACTGCCAAATATGATATGGTTTATGAAAACAAAATAATATTTGTACCAAGATTTAAAGATGAGTGTAGCAATATCGCTATATAAACAATTTTTGGCAATGAGGCCATATAAACATTTATGACAATGAGGCCATATAAACAATGATGACAATGAGGTCATATAAACAATGATGATAATGAGGTCATATAAACAATGATGACAATGAGGTCATATAAATAATCATGACAATGAGGCCATATGAACAATTCTGACAATGAGGTCATATAAACAATTATGACAATGAGGCCATATAAACAACCATGACAATGAGGCCATATGAACCAAGGCTGTCAAGATCGCGATCCCACGCAGGATCGTTTTTATCTTTGCAAGATCGAGATCGTAGGATCGGATCGCGATCCTACGATCCTACCAATTTGTCATATTTTGTAAACAAATGATATACGAGTCAAACTGTTTAACATTTCTACTCAATGTCAAAGATAAATTCATATAATATCCTCTTGAAAATGACAAAGTTCAAATTTCAAACACCAAAGTAATAGTAAAACCAAAAAAAAATCAAGTTTCAATCGTTACATTAACGATTTAGTGGAATAATATTACATAACATAGGTCCTAAATGTCTCAAAACATACAAGCCATCAACATGATTTTAAGAAAACAAACGTTTCCTAAGTGGCATTCCAAAACATACCATTTGATTAGTTTAATCACAGTGAAGTAAAGTAAATTAAACTATTGAACACTTTTAGACTATAATCTATTTAGAAAAGTAGGAAACTATGTATAAACTATAATTNAAAGAAAAAAAAAAAAAAAAAAGTGGACTCGGATCGCGTGTCGATCTTACGATCTTACGTGCGATCCTACGATCTTACTTACGATCCTACCTCAGATGCGATCCTACCACGATCCTACACGATTTTGACTGGTGTGCACGTAAGATCGTACGATCTTACGTGTAAACTCGCGAGTTTGACAGCTATGATATGAACAATTCTGACAATGAGGTCATATAAACAATTATGACAATGAGGTCATATAAACAATTATTAATGTTTAAAAGACAAGTCACATTGCAAGTAAAACACGCATGGTGTTTAGTTGTAAAACGAACAGTGAGTTTAAATGTAAAACGAGCCTAAAGTTTAAAACATGTAATTGAGCATGTATTCCCCCTAAAACATTTACAAAACGGGTAAAAGAGGGGTGCTATGAAACTCACCTGGTGCGATAGCTACGAAGACAAAATGGATACACGAAATGAGGTACGATCTCTAACCACAACCTAATATGAATGATAGTTTATAACAAAATAGTGAATATTAAGAGTTAGGAAAGAAGCTCAGCTGTTTTAGAAAGTTTATAACATTATCTAAAAAGTCATAACACTGAAGTTTGTCCATACGGGTCTCGATCATAAAGAAAATTAGCCGTGAAGTAAGGTGTTTGGGCTGTTTTGGCAGTTTCTGGGCAGTTTTCGAGAAAGTTTGGAAGGCCATATGTTATTCGTTATTAATCCGTTTGACAAACGGTTGGATATTTTGAAAACTAGGCTGGGTGAACTATCTTTTAGTCACAGATGTTAATTTTCCAAAACCAAGTATATCAATGAGAAAAATGGTGTCGAACATGGTCACCGGGAAAGACTGTCAACACTTAGAAAAATTTCTAGGTTTAGTGCTGAAGGAAAAATATTAAAAATCGTCTAAGTTCAAACGCTTGTATCTCGATCGTTATAAGCTCGTTTTCTACATTCTTTATATCCCCGGAATCTTGGTACAGCGTGCTAATATATTTTTGATATGTCGGGTCGGCTAGTTCAAGGTAAACTCCTCGAATTCGCCCATAAAAATCTGGTGACAGCAAGTGTTTTTCAGAAAATAGTAGTTTTCGTCGTTAACTCATTTTTAACATAACTTTCTCATCGTAAAGCGGATTTTAGTGATTCCAGCGGCTACGGTTTCGTTTTTGAGTGTATTTTCTAAATACATAATCCAAAATTAGTCATGACCCGCTGATTTTTCTGGAAATTGCAAAAATGGACAGACCCTTTTTATATGTTGTTGGAAATCATTTTTCAAGTTCAAACCTTGTATAAATCCACTTCAATCAACATCAAAACCACTCTTAATCTACCACACACCTTCTTAGGGTGTCATGGGGTCCTAAACATCACCAAAAATGGTTTATCTCATGAGATTGCAAGTAAAAATCTTTAGATCTATGTTTATAAAGAAAAATAAACAATAACTGGTATGTTTAACATGAATATTTGCATGATTTGCTACTAAAACATCAAAATAGCTTGAATGAAAGTATAAAAGAGTAGAAAATTTATTTAGACACTTACTTGAAGATTTGAAGAGTTTTTGAAGTAAAACACTTACTTATCCTTGAGGTTTTTATCTCAAAACCTTAACTAGGATACTAATAGGACTTGAAAAATACTTGTTCTTGAAATCTTTGTGGGTTTTTCCTTCTTGTTCTTCCTTGGCCGATCCTTAGAGTGAGAGAGATGAGAGTGATATATTTTTTTTTTCTTTTAGTGAGTAGGCAGTCTAGTCTCCGAGTCACTTTTAACATCAATCACATTTCACAAGGCCCAGGTGAGTTTTCATAGCCTCACACCTTTTAAAAACGCTTTCTAAATGCTTTACAAACCCTGTGAGGGGGATACATGCTACTTTCTTTATTTTAAAACCGAATAAAAGTCTTTTCTAAATGTTTTCCAAACCCTAGTGAGTTTCGTAGCCTCACATCTTTTTAAAACTTTTTACTCTAAATGCTTTACAAACCCTGTGAGGGGGATACGACTACAGGACCCAACATGAGGGGAATTGTAAAACATCTATAGATTATTCTAGACAAGATATGTGATGAAGATAATGCTATTTTATTGGT
>LBNU01003706.1:10027-26156 GCA_014162995.1 Artemisia annua | reverse complement strand
GATGACATCATCTTTGGATCAACTAAGGAAGCTTGGTGCAGAGAATTTGAGGACGTGATGAAGGGTGAATTTCAGATGAGTGCTATGGGAGAGATGACTTTCTTTTTGGGTCTACAAGTGCAGCAAAAGCCTGATGGTATCTTCATCCATCAAGAGAAGTATGTGAAGGACATTCTTTAGAAGTTTGATATGGAGAATGTTAGGACTGCAACTACCCCATATGAAACTCCCAAAACTAAGCATAACCTTGAAGCAGATCCTGCTGTCAATGTTCACATGTACAGGTCCATGATTGGGTCACTTATGTATTTGACAGCTTCACGGCCAGACATTACATTTGCTGTGATTGCTTGTTCTAGGCACCAAGTCACACCCTTGACTTCCCATCTCAATGCAGTGAAGAAGATCTTTAAGTATCTTAAAGGTCAACCCAAATTTAGCCTTTGGTACCCAAGAGAGTCTCCTTTTGTACTGGAAGCCTACAGTGACAGTGATTATGCAGGTGCTAATTTGGATAGAAAATCCACTACTGGAGGTTGCCAATTCCTTGGAAGAAGGTTAATTTCTTGGCAGTGCAAGAAGCAAACAATTGTGGCCAATTCTTCTACTGAAGCAGAGTATGTTGCTGCTCCTAACTGCTGTGGCTAGGTTCTTTGGATATAAAATCAACTACTTGATTATGGGTTCAATTTCATGAACACTAAAATCTTTATTGATAACCAAAGTACCATATGCATTGTTAAGAATCCAGTATATCATAATAGAACTAAGCACATTGAAATTAGGCACCATTTTATTAGGGATGCAAATGAGAAACACTTAATTCAGGTGCTTAAAATCCATACAGATGATAATGTGGTTGATCTTTTAACAAAGGCGTTTGATGGGCCTAGGTTTAATCACTTAGTGGTCCATATTGGGATGGTTAACCCTTGAATGCTGTGTTTGAGGGGAGGCATAGGCCTAAGGGGAGGCATATGCCTCTGGGGAGGATTTGTAGAAAATGTATTTTGTATATTTACTAACTTTGTTTTGCAGGTTACTTGTTGTATATACTAACAATTATTTGGATTAGATTGGTTTGTGTGTTTTGGTCTGTGTGTTTGTTTTGCAGCTAAGCTGATTCTGCTGATGTATGTTTCTGCTGAGGTTACTGTTTCTGCTGATAATATTGCTGCTGATAACATTTCTGCTGATGTTTTGGAAGTGCATCCGTAGCATTAACTCATATCAGTAAAATCAAATTAATCAAGTGTACTCAGGGAACAAACATCAAAGTGATTGTTAAGGGGAAAGTAAATTCATTTATCATCAAAAGCTTATTACAAAAGATGGTGATTCTACAGACCCTGACAAAATTGAAACATGACTCTAACCCTGACACTACTCCACCTTTCCTTTCCCCTTCCCATCATCATCAGAGAGGTCTGAATCAAACCCCCAATTTGGAGGTTTGGAAGAATTCTCTGCTGATCCTGTTGGAGTGGAAGGAGCTTGATCTTGGGGTTCATCCTCATCTGAGGAAGTACACAGGAAGGGTGATATGAGCTCTCTTGCAGGTGGTTGGAGAGGAATCCAAGGATTGGAGTCTTCTGAAGATTCAGGTGACATGGCCGGATTGGGAACTGTGCTTGATGATCCAACTTCATTCATCTTCTTCTTGGATGACTTTTTGGGAATCTGGTTCTTTTCTGCATCTGGGGATTCATCTGTGCTCCTTGTTGGTGATTCATTAAGGTTTGAAGCATCAGATGAAGATTCAACAATTTGGGGTTTTGAGCTCATGGTTCTTGTTATTGGTGGATAATTAGGTTTGGTGAAAGTTTGGATCTGTTTTATAGGCAAAAGTCAAAGTGTAGATCCATTAATGCGTATTAGGTGGCAGAATAAATGCTCTAAGATTTCTTCTAAAGATATCTTTGCACAATACTACTGAGGGTGAATCTGCTGATCAAATGGTTCCTGAGGATAGCTTATACAGTTCCTGCTGAGAGGTGTTTTTGCTGAGTGTGGTTCCTGCTGATAACATATTTTTGATTCTTTCAGACGTATCTATCTTATGCATAGAACAAGATGAATGACAACAAAGAGATAAATTAAAAGTTCATTCATATTCACCAAAGGAAGTTGCAATCAATCCTAACATCTAAACAAACACAACTGAACACATCTTAGCACCTAATCCTGATTTCTATTCCCTTTGAGGGTACAAAAAATAAAGCTTTCCATGCAACAAGCTTGTCATCGGGTGTCTCAGTCTTGTTCTCTTCATGTGTATTGACACTCGTACTCAAAAGACTGAACACATCTTAGCACCTTACTCAAAAGACTGAACACATCTTAGCACATAATCCTGTTTTCTCTCCCCTTTCCCCTTGGGATCAGATGTGCCTTCACCAGCCCCCTTGTTCCTCAGCACCTTCTCAACATCTTTGGGCTTTGTCTCAGGGGTCCATAGCTTCTTGCAAACAAGACCCAATACCTGTGGAGGTGGTTTTGGCAACTTCTTGGCAGACTGAGGAACTGGTATCTGGCTCATCCCAGCCACAACTCGCTCCATCTCCTTTGTCAGAAGCTTTGAAAGAGGTGGTGGTTCAGAAGGCCCTTCATCCAAATCCTCAATAAACAACAAAAGAACACCCTGATTCTCGAATATTTGAACGTATATGTACTAATGTGGAAATTCAATCCTTAGGATATTTTCATTTATGCACTTGTTTTGTTTTATGTTTATTTTTCATGCAAAGGAAGTGAACTAAATTTGGGGAGGATTGTTGGAAAATTTAGTGCACTTGAGGGATGAGTTCACACCTGGTAATGGGTTTGGAGGTACGGAGTGTACACCCATTTTGGTCCATGAACACCCTGACTCAATTGTGCTGCTAGTAGACTCTGCTGCTAGACTCTGCTGCTAGACTCTGCTGCTGACTCTGCTGCTAGTGTTAACATTACCACTGCTAGTATAAGCTTGTTATCTGCTGATGGCTTGTTCCTGCGGATAAGCTTATTCCTGCTGATGGTTTATTGTTTCCACTGATAACCATTGATGCCTACTATTATGGAAAGTATTATGATATATTTAATGGGCCGTTAAATATACATAATTCCATGGGCTAGGGTTTGAGTATTCTCTATTATAAATAGAGATCATAACATTCTGCATGACAGACGATTAACAAAAAAACCCTAAACACTTGAATACACTTCTTTTCTTGATTTGTGCCTAAAACAAGAACATCACTTGTTAATTGTCAATTACCTCCCACGATTTGGTAACTCCATTAAATAACCAATCGTGTGAATCCCACACTCAAAATAACTCCTTCCCACTCGTTATAACTTCAAACCCATTTCTCAACTTCTCAAATTCATTCTATTCTCAAATCCACTCATGGCCGAACTTGTCTTCAAAAGTGACCATAACCAAATCGTATTTCTGGGAAAAGCAAAGGGGAAAGAATTATTTGATCCAATGGTAGAGTTCTTGAAGCGGTCTAACCTTCATTTTGCTCTCACACACTATCCCACACTTGTGTGTGAATCATTGGTTACACAATTCTGGGAGACTGCTACAATAGGAGATAGTGACACAAGGATTCTCGCTACCATTGATGGGAAAGAGTATGAAGTTACTGAGTCTTTGATCCGCACTAAACTTCAACTGAAAGATGCAGATGGTGAATATATTGAAGATAAGGCACTAATACTTCCTGCTTTACAGGCTATTGGCTATCAGGGTGATGGAAAGAAAGCATGGTATAAGAAACTACTTTGCCCTAAATGGAAGTTTCTGGTGCATACTTTGGTAAAGTGTGTAAGTAATAAGACTGGAGGATTGTACCAATTCTCTACATATCTGGCATGTGCTATTGCTTGCTTATCACAGGGTATCAATTTTAACTTTTCTAGATTTATCTTTCAGGGCATGATTAGTAATATTAATGCTGATAAGAACAAGTTTTATATGTACCCTAGGTTCCTTCAAATCATAATAGGTATTGAAAAACGTGATAAAACACATAGACCTATTCTAGAGTTGACCTCTAAAGTATTTTCAAGTATGGCAAGTCAATACAGTGGTGTACATTGGCCTCTAACACCAGCTATGTTGCCTGGTGGCAATGCTGGTGCTGCTGAAGGTGGCAATCCACCCAGCCCTGATGCTGCTGAGGCTAGTATTCCACCCATTCCTGAAACTGCTGATGGCACTGCATCAGCAGCTAAGGGTGCTGGCTCATCCAAAGCTGCTGAAGCATCTGCATCAGTAGCTGCGGATGATCAGCCTGTGGATTCTCCTCATGAGCAACCTGCTGATCCTCTGCAACCAGTCAATTCTGCTGGTAAGGATTCTGCTGACCATAGGAATGAGGATGAGACACCCTTCACTGACCAACTTGACCATAGTGATGAGTTCATAGGAACCTTTGTTGCTGAGCTCAATGAAGAGATACCTATATTCACAGGACAACATCCCTCTAGTCCAACTAGAGAGTCCTTTGTTGATACCACCACTACTGGTGATGCTTTTCATGTGTCTCCTACCAGGTCCAATGAAGCTCCCAAAACCACTGGTATACCTGTTGGTACAGCTGAGGACCCTATATCACTAACCATTGTCTATGAGTTACTTAACAGGTATGTCAAACAAGTTGGTGATTTGGAAAGGGAACTCACTCAGACCAAAGCAGATCTTGGGGGTCAAATCAGTGCATTAACACACAGAGTTCAGACTTTGGAAGATCAGCTTGAGAACAATAAGAAGAGGAAATTTGTGGTTGAATCAAAGGATGAACTGGAGGTCCCTGCAGAAAATACAGCAAAGGAATCTGTGTCTTGATCCTCTTCATATGTTGGCTGAAGCTACTAAAGTTAACCTCACTCCCTCTCCACCACTTACAGCTGCTGACACTCAAAAGAACAAGAGTCCCATCAAGGTTCAGAGAGAGTAGTTCTTTAGTAAGAGTGGGGGTGAAACTTCTGCACCAGTTGTTGATTCTGCTGATACACCATCTGTTGTTGATATTGGGCAATCCATGGATGTTGATCCTGCTAATGGTGTTGCTTCTGACCTTGGTCCTACTTCTACAGTTCCAGAGACATCTACTGCTGCTCCTTCAGGAGAGGATCCTATCTTTCTGTATGGAAGACCATTTGTGGTTTCTGATGATGCTCCTACCACTGATATTCAAGGTGTGAGTGTTTCTGGAGTTACTGCTGATCCTACAAAACTGTCTTCTCCTGCACATCATTCTGCTACATCTTCCTCTGCTGATACCTTTGTTTCTGCTGAAGAAGAGCATGTTGATATGGTTGATCAAGATCTTGGTTCAGATAAGATAATTGAAGAAGAAATACTTGCTCAAGAAAGACTCTTCAAAGAACATGAAGATCTCATGAAGAGTGAAGCTTTAGCTCAGCAAGAACAAGCACAGTTTGATGCAGAGATTGCCAGGGCAAAGGCTACATATGTTTCCACTCTGCCACTTGAAAGAATGAAAGAATTGGATGCTCAAGTTTCAGACTTTAATGAGGCTGATTGGATGCAAATTGGGGCTCAGATTGCTTCCAATACCTCACTTGCCAGAGATCTACTAGGAGATAATGTTTCTTCTGNTCTTATCCCATAGAGATATTCGTGTAACCCAGGCATAGGGTCGAATAGTTTCTATTGGAAAGTGATACCACGATTTCAAGTGAATATCCGGTACTCATTGATTATCTTAACCCTAATCTGGGAACACAGAAACACACCATATAACCAACAGGTTCCTTCAAATCATAATAGGTATTGAAACACGTGATAAAACACATAGACCTATTCTAGAGTTGACCTCTAAAGTATTTTCAAGTATGGCAAGTCAATACACTGGTGTACATTGGCCTCTAACACCAGCTATGTTGCCTGGTGGCAATGCTGGTGCTGCTGAAGGTGGCAATCCACCCAGCCCTGATGCTGCTGAGGCTAGTATTCCACCCATTCCTGAAACTGCTGATGGCACTGCATCAACAGCTAAGGGTGCTGGCTCATCCAAAGCTGCTGAAGCATCTGCATCAGTAGCTGCGGATGATCAGCCTGTGGATTCTCCTCATGAGCAACCTGCTGATCCTCTGCAACCAGTCAATTCTGCTGGTGAGGATTCTGCTGACCATAGGAATGAGGATGAGACACCCTTCACTGACCAACTTGACCATAGTGATGAGTTCATAGGAACATTTGTTGCTGAGCCCAATGAAGAGATACCTATATTCACAGGACAACATCCCTCTAGTCCAACTAGAGAGTCCTTTGTTGATACCACCACTACTGGTGATGCTTTTCATGTGTCTCCTACCAGGTCCAATGAAGCTCCCAAAACCACTTGTATACCTGTTGGTACAGCTGAGGACCCTATATCACTAACCATTGTCTATGAGTTGCTTAACAGGTATGTCAAACAAGTTGGTGATTTGGAAAGGGAACTCACTCAGACCAAAGCAGATCTTGGGGGTCAAATTAGTGCATTAACACACAGAGTTTAGACTTTGGAAGATCAGCTTGAGACCAATAAGAAGAGGAAATTTGTAGTTGAATCAAAGGATGAACTGGAGGTTCCTGCAGAAAATACAGCAAAGGAATCTGTGTCTCTTGATCCTCTTCATATGTTGGCTGAAGCTACTAAAGTTAACCTCACTCCCTCTCCACCACTTACAGCTGCTGACACTCAAAAGAACAAGATTCCCATCAAGGTTCAGAGAGAGCAGTTCTTTAGTAAGAGTGGGGGTGAAACTTCTGCACCAGTTGTTGATTCTGCTGATACACTGTCTATTGCTGATATTGGGCAATCCATGGATGTTGATCCTGCTGATGGTGTTGCTTCTGACCTTGGTCCTACTTCTACAGTTCCAGAGACATCTACTGCTGCTCCTTCAGGAGAGGATCCTATCTTTCTGTATGGAAGACCATTTGTGGTTTCTGATGATGCTCCTACCACTGATATTCAAGGTGTGAGTGTTTCTGGAGTTACTGCTGATCCTACAAAGCTGTCTTCTCCTGCACATCTGTCTGCTGCATCTTCCTCTGCTGATACCTTTGTTTGTGCTAAAGAAGAGCATGTTGATATGGTTGATCAAGATCTTGGTTCAGATAAGATAACTGAAGAAGAAATACTTGCTCAAGAAAGACTCTTCAAAGAACATGAAGATCTCATGAAGAGTGAAGCTTTGGCTCAGCAAGAACAAGCACAGTTTGATGCAGAGATTGCTAGGGCAAAGGCTACATATGTTTCCACTCTGCCACTTGAAAGAAGGAGAGAATTGGATGCTCAAGTTTCAGACTTTAATGAGGCTGATTGGATGCAAATTGGGGCTCAGATTGCTTCCAATACCTCACTTGCCAAAGATCTACTAGGAGATAATTTTTCTTCTGATGGCATTATTGCTCTGCTGAGAAGGAATAAAAAGGAGGAGGATGAGAAGAAAGCAAAAGCAAAGAGGGATAAACCTCCTACACAGGCACAAATGACCAATCAAATGAGGATGGTTGTTAAGAATATGAGCCCAGCTATTTTTAATTCAGGATGGTCTAAAGAGAAGGTTTGGAATATGTCTCATGACAAGTTGGTGAGAACATATAACTATATTATGTCTCAGGGTCAGAAGAGCACACCAAAACCAACACTAGAGGAACCACCTTCTAAGAGGTTCAAGTCAGGTCATGGTACTTCTTATGTGCAAATTGTTGATTCTTTTAGTGTACCATCTATGGCCACTTCTGCTGATCCACCTGTTCCTACTGATCTACCTCTTCTGCTGATCCACCTGTTCCTACTGATCCACCTGTTCATAAGGGGAAGGCTCCTATGGTTACTGAAGGTCCTGTTACAAGACAGAAAACAAAGAGGCAGATTGAGGAAGATAGGTTAAGTGCAGAAGCTGTTCAAAGGATGCTTGCTGATGATGCAGCTGAGCTTGCCAGGGCTAATGCAGCAAGAGTTAGTCATGTTGCTCCACAAACTGCTGATGCTTCACATTATGTTTCTGCTGAGGCTACTACAGATGTTGCTACTGAACAATCTGTTCCTGCTGATGCATCTACAGATGTTCCTACTGACACTCCTGTCTCTGTTCCTGCTGATGCATCTACAGATGTTCCTACTGACACTCCTGTCCCTGTTCCTGCTGAAGTTCAGCCAGAATCTGACACTGCTGATTGTTCTAATGAAACACCCTCACTTTTTACTGGCAAGAGAAAGAAGACTTTGGCAAGAAAGAGGGTTTCTAGAGGCTTGGTTACACCATTAGCAGATTCTAAGTATATTGAGGTTGAGGAAGATGATGGTGAAGATCCTGTGGCTCATGTCCCTTTGGTTGAGTGGGAGATTACACCTCTTCAATTGAAAGATCAAGATATCAACACTGTTCATAGAGCAGATGGGTCAGTTAAACATTTTACTTTTCTTAGTGAAATTTTAACTTTTGTGGATAGACAGGATCTGTTGAATCTTTATAGTTTGGTTACCTCCTATTACAAAAACAAGGAGCCTACAGGATGTGGCTTATATTTGCATAGGGACTTGACTACATTATTTGATTCCAACCTCACTGTTAGTAAAGGATTCAGGGTTTGGATGGGTCAATCAAAATGGGAGATTGCTAACTGGAAATTTTATCCTCTCCCTAATGTTCATGTGCTCTCAACTGCTGTTGGCAAGATTCTTTACATGTGTGCTGAGATTACCTATCCCATCTCTCTTAGAGTTTTAAGACAGATGTTGGGGATGAAGCTCCTTGTTCCTACGGATGTGGTTGGGAATGACATGACTTATGCTGAGCAGTTAGTCAAAGCTATGAGGCAGAGTCTTCTTTTCAAGAATGAAATGAAAGCCAAGCATGGTGTGCAGATTGACACTTCTTTGGGATGATTGTTGTATTCTTATTTCTTTTTCATTTTGTTAGTAAAAAAAAAAAAAAAAAAAAAAAAAAAAAAAAAAAAAAAAAAAAAACTAACTTTCTTGTATAGTTTGCCACTCTTTGTTGTATACAGGTACATCTGTTCTATGGTTATCAATTCACTATGATGTTGACTGTTCCATCAAAGAGTTGGCTAGTCGAAAGGGTACAGCTTTGGTAAAGACACATCAAATCTGTTGATAGCTGTAATGGTTTGCTCAAAACCATAGGGTTCTCAACTCACCCATGCTTCATTGCTGAGAGTTGAAATGGTCATCAATTCACCATGGATCTTATTCTTTGAAAATCCAACGAATTGACTAACCCATAAGTGTATGGCTTATGGTAAAGGCAGTGGAAATCCATATTGGTTATCAATTCACCAAGGTAATTTCCTTTAAGAATTGGCTAGTCCTGAGTAAACGGCTACAGGTAAAGACATCTCAAATCCGTTTATGGCTGTGATGATTTGCCAAAAATCATTAGGGTATTTCAACACACCATTGATTCATGTTCTAAGTGTTGGACTGGTTACTAGTTCACCAGGGTGATGTCATGATTCCACCAAATTATTAGCTAGCCCAAGAGTGAATAGCTACCTGGTAAAGGCTTATAAAATCTATTCTTAATGCTGTTGATTCTGTTGCTGCTTAAAGATAGGAGTTGCTGTGGAATCCTGGTCTACAAAGAGAGTTACTAGTTGCTGCTGATAGTGAGTTAGTTGCTGCTGGTAGTTATTTTCTTGCATCTGTTTCTCTTTCAATCCTCATACTTTGGTTTGTGGCCGATCTATCAAGAATCTTGAACTTAACACGGTCAAATTCAAGATTATGGGAGGATTGTTGGGAATTCTAGAAACTACTGCTGAGGAATGCTGCTGAAAGGATCCTGCGGATAACTTTGCTGGTTTCTGCTGACAGTGTTTCTGCGGATGAGAAGATTCTGCAGATATAGTTAATCCGTAGAATGTAAACTTAGTTTATTCTAGGACAAGATATGTAGAATATCTTTTATTGTTTTACTGTTATTTGATTCTTGTAAGAAGGGTTAGGGTTTATTGTTGTATAAAAGGAACCCTTGCTAATGCATTATGTACGTTTTCAGAAAAATATTATTAGTTGATAATAAAAGATCCATAGAGGATAAAAGCATTGTTAGTATTCGTGTTGTGCTTGTATTTATAATTCCGCTAAACAATACAAGTAGTAGAGATTCTCTTTTAGAGTGTTTGTGATTACACAGACATTGCTAACGATCCAAAGGCTCAAAGATCTATCAAGGTCTAACTTTCAACAATGCTTTCAACAAATGAGAGTTAAATGCATTATGATCAAGGATTAGTGAAGGTTTTGAAAACTAGAGAATACCTTAAATTTCATTACACAAGTTTAATTTAAATAGTGGCCAAATGAGTTAATCAAATAGGCAAGCAAAGATGCATATAGAGCCACACGGATCCATAGATCCGTGCAGGGATCCTTCCCTTGTTTAGGATCCGTGGGTCACCATATTTGAATAAAAGTTTCTAGCCATTTTGACTTCGGTTTAGTCGCATGTTTTCATTCTTTCCACAAATGTTCACTTATTTAAGAGGCTCTTACAAGTGTGTTTTTTACTAACAAATAATGTTTGAATTTACAAGTGTTTATGGAAGTTTACTTAATCAAAAAACAAAGTGATTTAGTCATTTTACCAAAAAAAAAATTGTTTCCCTTAATAGGAGGTTTATGTGAACCAAGTCAACTGAAATTTGAGTTTAATCCACAAATAGATTGTTGGGAATTATTTGTAACAGACTTAAAAGTCTGAATAGCTTAGTTAAGTCGGGTAGATAGTTAAGTCTGCCAGTACTAAGTTAAGTCTAGCCAGTGATAGTTAAGTCTGTTTATGTTAGTTCAGTTAAGTCTGTTTGTAGAATTAGGATTTCCTTGTAGTATAAAAGGAACCCTACGGCATTGAGTTCTATGCCAAATTTTCTAAAAGTTAATAGAATATAAAGTTAGTAATTCTCTGTGTTGTTCTTACTGCTTGTGTTAATATTCCGCGTTAACATCAAGTATACATTGTTTAGAGTTTCTCATATAGATAGTTTGGATTTATCCAAGGTATCTATTGTCTTATAAAGGCTGTTTAGATCCAGAACTTCGGACCTACAAGTGGTATCAGAGCCTCGCTGAGGGACTCTGAGTAAGAAGAAACACAGATCCACACACCACAACCACTCAAACACTCACCAAAATCCCATAAAGATGTCTAAACCTGCTGATGAATTCTCTAGCCGTCACAGTGATTCTGATGAATCAAACCATGAAGATGCTGTCTCTGATAATGAGAAGTCAAAGCAGCAATAGCAGATTGTGCCTGTGGCCAATATCAAACTCCCAATTCTTAAGAAGGAAGAGTATGATATTTGGGCAATAGAGATGGAACATTATCTGGAATACATAGATAATGATGTGTGGAAAGTCATACAGAATGGTAATTTAAAGAAAAGGATCTCTATAGGCAAGGATGGTACTGTTAAAGTGCTTCCACCAGTCACTGCTGCAGAGATACATGCTGTGGAGAAAGAAAGAAAAGCTAGGACCATTCTTCTGATGGCCATTCCAAAGGAACACCTAAGAAGGTTCCATGGGATGGATGATGCCAAAGAGATCTGTGAAGCAATTCGAATCAGATTTGGAGGGAATGCCAATTCCAAGAAAATGCAGAAGGCTATATTTAAACAGCAATTTGAGGCATTCACAGTGAGCAGTTCTGAAGGGCTTGAAAAGGGTTATGAAAAGTTCCAACACCTACCCTCTCAATTAGAAGCTCATGGTTCCCCTGTATCTACTGAAGATGCAAACCATAAGCTTCTTAGATCCTTGCCTTATGAATGGACAAATGTGACCATGAGCATGAGGCTAAAAGAAGGTGTTGATGATTGGTCAATTGATAATTTGTTCAACAATCTTAGGGTTTTTGAACAAGACATCAAAGGAAGCTCAAAACCATCTTCAAGTGCAGCCAATGTTGCCTTTGTTGGACAAGGCAAGACCAGTACTAACAAAGTTAGTTCTGGCAGTTTTAATTCTGGCAGTTATGCTTCTTCTTCAAACAACATAAAGGAAAGAGATATCACTGTTGGCTTTGCTGATGAAGTTCTCTACTCTCTTTTTGCAAAGAGGTCTGATGAAAGAGATCTCATCCATGATGATCTTGATCAGATTGATGATGTTGATATTGAAGAAATGGACATCAATTGGCAACTGGCCATGATTGCACTCAGGATGAAAAGATTTTTCAAGAAGAGTGGAAGAAACATCAAATACAATGGAAATAAGCCAGTTGGTTATGATAAGACAAAACTTGTATGCTGGAAGTGCAACAACAATGGTCACTTTGCTAGAGAATGCACAGCAAAAGTGACTTCTGAAGAGAAGAAGAAGAGGAACTCCATGTATCCAGAAGAGATGCACAAGAAGGAGACAAGCCATGTTGGTTTGCTGACAATGGATGATAGCATTATCAACTGGGTGGAGCACACTGAAGAGGAGGAACCTAACAACCATGCTCTAATGGCCATAAGCTCTAACTCTGAGGTATCTCTATGTTCTAACAATAATGTTAAAGCTATTTGTGATGAACAAACGAATCAAATAGAAGAACAGGAGGTTAAAATACTTGCTTATGAAAATGGTGTTAAAACCTTAGAAGCTCAGGTTAATAAACTTCAAACACAACTAGCCAATTTAAATCAAAAACTTACTTTTTAGGTTAATGAAATATATGCTAAAGATGAAAAACTGAAAAAGTATAGGAGAATTGGTGAAAAAGCTCTTAAAGATAAAGAAGAATTACAGCAAATAGTAGACAAATGGAAAAATTCTTCTCAAAATTTGTCAGAATTAATAAATAGTGGTATGAGCTTAACATGTAAAATTGGTCTAGGATATGAGATAAAATCAGATAGTGAGGTTCTAAGCTATGAAGAAGAAATGGATAGAAGCATGTTTACTGGTTCAGATACTGACTTGGCTGATTCAATTGTATATAGTAGATTCTTAAAAACTGATAACTACAAAGGATTTCCACCTCCTTTAAGTGGAGACTATACTCCTCTACCTGAGAAAAAGTTTGATGAATCACTATATGTGTATGGTAAAAAGGGACCTCAAGTGCCTGAAACAAAGGTCTCAGAAGATAAATCCAGTGAATACTCTACCTGCCAATCTAATGACAGTGAAGAGTCACTTGGAAACACCTCTGAGCCCTCTGAATCAGAACCTGAAAGTGTGTCAAGTGAAGTGTCAAGGTCTAATTCTGTTAAAAGTGATAAACCTGCTGTGTCTGAACCTAAACAAAAACCTGTTGAACCTAGTTGTGAAGCTCACTTAAAATCTCCTAGGCAACAAGTAAATAAACCAGAGACACCTAAAAGGGAAAAGAACGATAAATGGAATAGAGTGTTAGGAGGAGGTTATGTGTTTACTCAGAAAAGATGCTTTGTGTGTAATAGCATTAGTCATTTGATAAAAGATTGTGACTTTCATGAAAAAAGAATGGCTATAGAAAATGAGTTAAGAAAACAAACAATGGTTAATACTGGTAATGTTATGGCTAAACTTGTATGGAATAATGTGAATAGAATTAATCATGTTAATCAGTTTGTCCCCAGACAAGTTCTACTCAATACTGGTAACACAAATGTTAATTTTGCTCGTTTAAGGGTTAATACTGGTCATTCCAAAGTTAATTCTGGTAGACCAAATGTTAATACAGGTAGAAGCCATGTTAAACCTGTTGGGCAAAAGGTTACTCCTGTTCATCCCAAGGGTAATACTGGATATTATAGACCAAAACAACCAGTTAAACCACAAGTGAATCAAGCTAATCATAGAAATCACTTTGCAAAATCTTATTCACCGGTGAGAAGACCTATTTCACAAGTGAACAATTTTAACCAAAGAAGAAATTTCTCCAAATCAATATCACCTGTGAGAAGACCCATTGTAAATAATACAGCTAAGATCTCAAACTCTTATGCTATAAAGGGTAAAGGGGGGTCTCTTACTAGAGACTTAGACTGTTGGAAATGGGACACATTAAAAAATGAACTTACCTATAAGTCCCAAAGCAGTATCAGTGGATCTTGTTCTTACAAGACTTACAAGTATGTAGATCCACAAAATGGACCCAAGCCTGCACAGGCCTGGGTCATTAAGAGAAACTAATCTCTTATTTCTGTGCAGGATCATCCACTCAAGAACGTGGGAAACAGAGGTATATTTGACAGTGGATGCTCAGGGCACATGTCTGGTAACAGGGAACACATAAAAGATTTTGAAGAATTCAAAGGAGGATCTGTTACTTTTGGAGGTAGCAAAGGCTACATTACTGGTAAAGGTAGAATTGTTGTTGGCAATTTAGAATTTGACAATGTCTCTTTTGTAAAAGAACTTGGGCAAATCAATCTTTTCTCAATATCACAAATTTGTGATAAGCAGCTTAAGGTTCTTTCTACTGAAACTGAATGTTTTGTGTTGACTTCTGACTTTAAGATGCCTGATGAAAGTCAGATACTCTTGAAAGTTCCTAGACAACATAATATGTATAGTTTTGATATGAAGACATCTACACCTGCAAAAGGTTTTGCCTGTTTGATTGCAAAAGCTACATTAGATGAATCTAAATTGTGGCTGATGACGTGGGATTGCGACCACGCAACAGGTTTTACCTCTCAAGGGATCTTGAGAAGCTTGCAATCCCACCAGGCAGTGTACCTGGTCGGTGTAGTATAGTGTAGTGGTAAGTACGGGGGATTGATCATTCTCTCACAAGGAATAATGTTCGTTAGGATAGAAAAACTACTCTAAAAGGTCTAAAGGTGAAAAGAAAATGAGTTGAGAAAACAAACAATGCTTAATACTGGTAATGTTGTGGGTAAACCTGTATGGAATAATGTGAATAGAATTAATCATGTTAATCAGTTTGTCCCTAGACAAGTTCTACTCAATACTGGTAACACAAATGTTAATTCTACTCGTTTAAGGGTTAATACTGGTCATTCCAAAGTTAATTCTGGTAGACCAAATGTTAATACAGGTAGAAGCCATGTTAAACCTGTTGGGCAAAAGGTTAATCCTGTTCATCCCAAGGGTAATACTGGATATTATAGACCAAAACAACCATTTAAACCACAAGTGAATCAAGCTAATCATAGAAATCACTTTGCAAAATCTTATTCACCGGTGAGAAGACCTATTTCACAAGTGAACAATTTTAACCAAAGAAGAAATTTCTCCAAATCAGTATCACCTGTGAGAAGACCCATTGTAAATAATACAGCTAAGATCTCAAACTCTTATGCTGTAAAGTGTAAAGGGGGGTCTCCTACTAGAGACTTAGACTGTTGAGAATGGGACACATTAAAAAATGAACTTACCTATAAGTCCCAAAGCAGTATCAGTGGATCTTGTTCTTACAAGACTTACAAGTATGTAGATCCACAAAATGGACCCAAGCCTGCACAGGCCTGGGTCATTAAGAGAAACTAATCTCTTATTTTTGTGCAGGATCATCCACTCAAGAACGTGGGAAACAGAGGTATATTTGACAGTGGATGCTCAGGGCACATGTCTGGTAACAGGGAACACATAAAAGATTTTGAAGAATTCAAAGGAGGATCTGTTACTTTTGGAGGTAGCAAAGGCTACATTACTAGTAAAGGTAGAATTGTTGTTGGAAATTTAGAATTTGACAATGTCTCTTTTGTAAAATAACTTGGGCAAATCAATCTTTTCTCAATATCACAAATTTGTGATAAGCAGCTTAAGGTTCTTTTTACTGAAACTGAATGTTTTGTGTTGACTTCTGACTTTAAGATGCCTGATGAAAGTCAGATACTCTTGAAAGTTCCTAGACAACACAATATGTATAGTTTTGATATGAAGACATCTACACCTGCAAAAGGTTTTGCCTGTTTGATTGCAAAAGCTACATTAGATGAATCTAAATTGTGGCTGATGACGTGGGATTGCGACCACGCAACAGGTTTTACCTCTCAAGGGATCTTGAGAAGCTTGCAATCCCACCAGGCAGTATACCTGGTCGGTGTAGTATAGTGTAGTGGTAAGTACGGGGGATTGATCATTTTCTCACAGGGAATAGTGTTCGTTAGGATAGAAAAACTACTCTAAAAGGTCTAAAGGTAAAGGAA
>LBNU01003703.1:106910-128791 GCA_014162995.1 Artemisia annua | reverse complement strand
TTAAATAAGATAGCTCCTAATTATTCCTGAAAGCTAGTGGGAGTATTATGTTTATTTTCTTAAATCATATATGTTGTATAACATATATGGAAGTAATATTTCATTCAAATTAAATGTTGAAGTTTAATTTAGATTTGAATGAAACTTCACTTAAAAGATTTAGAAAATAAGATATACAACCTTGGAATGTATGTTTATTGCTAATAAACATATGCGATAAATAAATTAATCTAATGGAACATGATATATCATTTGGAAAATGGATACATATCTTTTGATAAGATATAACATGAATGAAATCTAATTCTGAATTGTAGATTCATCATGTACATCGTGTTACACTACAAGAATCCTGTCGAATACCCATAGAAAATACCCACAAATGTTTATTCGTGGGTATTCACCCTCAAGTTTCCCACATGTTACCCACGCTTAGGGAGTTTAAAAGCCAAACATATTTAGTGTCGAATCTCCCACGAACATACCCACAAGATTACCCATGAAGTTAAAGTTCTTGGGTAATCTGTGGTTAAATTATTGGCGCCAAAAAGATTCTCACGAAATACCCACAAGTTAGGTTATCGTGGGTAATCGACGTGGGTATTTTTGTGTGTAAATTTAATTACCTGCATTTTACACACTTTTTTACTTGTGGGTATTATTTTGTGGCTAAATATATATAAATGCCGTTATTCACATTGTATCTACGTGGCTAATTTCTGATGGGTAAATTTTCATGTGTAATTTGTGGGTAAATTTGATATTGCATAGTTTTCCAACTATCAATTTTTGTGGGTACTCTATTTCTAAAAGTAATTTGTGGGTAACAGTGAATTCTACAAAGACTTTTAAAAAATCAAAGATTTGATGAATTAATCATAGTCATTTATTTTCCAATCAAAACTACAAAACATAATTTTCACATTTTTTAATAACAAAATACCTTGCGGTCAATAACTCGTTAAGCGATAAAAAAATACATCATAGTGATGATTTATTTATTTATTTTTAAATCGACATGCACTTCAATATACTTTCTTTATTTATTTTTGCTTTTTTCACGATGCTAATTAAATCAGATGTCATTTGTGGCGGCGAAGATCTATGATAACCATTGCTAGTACTACTTTGCATCCTGTTCATTTCAAAATCACTTTTAAACTATATAGGATGCATCTAACTAAATGGAGATACATATAATTCAAGCCAATGCATCTCAAATGTATGGTAATAATTATTTCTCATCCTTCTCATTTTAAATTTTATTTTCAACGCATCCCCTAATTGACTACAACAAAAATAAATACGGAAATAACTTGTATGCCTAACTCATATGCCTATCTTTTTCCTATTCATGATATTGGTGGGCACATGCATTGCAAAGTTTATCTCTTTAAGCTTATTAATTTTGAAAAGTGTATCAAGATCCTTATCATGCCTAAACTTAGGCATGGTAGTAACTATTTAAATAAATAGGAAAAATGATTGTTATGTCTAAATTTCATGAGTATATTTAAGATTGAGGCGTATGGCAAATTCAAAAGTTGATATGAAGTGAGAAGTGAGAAGTGGGAAAATTTACTTTTGCATGTGTCAATTTTTATAGGATTATGTATGTTATTACTCATGTTATTACGATGGTCCCTATTTTGGAAAATAAGGATTGTTCGTGTAATAACGATATTGACTACTTGTGTAAAAAAAATCAAGGTTGCAAAAATCGCTAGGCGGTAACTTGGCGGCCGGGTATCGCCTAGCGATTAATCGGTTAGGCAGGGATTATTCGGAGATTAGTTGGATTAGATTTTTTATATATAAAATTATAAAATTTTGAACTATATGACCAGTCTGGCCGATCTAGCCGATTTTTTTTCCCGATATTTGTAACCTAGTTGGCAGATTTATCCGATTTGGCCAATTTTTACACGATTTAGTTGATTTTTATATGATTAATCGGTATGTTGACCGATTTTTGACCAAACTAGGGCTGAGCAAACGACCCGAACGGACCGGACCAACCGAGACCATCGACCACATTCGGTCCGGTCATCGGTCTTGGCTTTTTGGCTAATTTGTCCTTGGTTCGGTCCGGTTTGGTCCGAACGGACCACAAACCGATTATTTGGCCTTGTTGCACCGGACCGACCGAGACCGGACCGACCACATTCCGGTCCGGTCCTCGGTCTTGTCTTTTTGCTAATTCGGTCATCGGTTCGGTCGGTCTGGTCCGGTCAGGTCATGGACCGATGCTCACCCTTAGACCAAACCGATTAATAAGGCTGATTAGTGAAAATCGGACGGTTAATCCTCGCCTAATGATTAATCGGCCGCCTAGGCCGATTTTTGCAACACTGAAAAAAACTATAAATTATTACACAAATGATATTATTTTTTAAAATAGGAACCATCGATACAACTAGTTTAAAAATTTTAAGTATCACTGAAATTAAAATCGAATAGGCACGACGAATTGAATGTGATTTTTGGTAGACCACCGAGACAAAACGTGTTATCTTTTCATTATAATAATACGAAAGTTAACGATTTTGACAATTTCTATAATGGAGGGAAACTTCCCGCTGTCTGAGTCCATAATGAAAATTAAATGAGTTTAAAATTTTGATTTCTCTCTAACTGTATCATAAATTCCAAAATTGACTTTAACTGCAACTCCACTTTCACCGGAAGATCTCTACTAACCATTCTTTTGTTGAAAGGTACTAATCCTTTAGGTTAATCTATAAGTATTATTATTATGTTTAATCCTTGTTTTATTTACCGCATCTAACCTCTTTATAAAAGCAGATATTATCAATGATATGGTAGAGGATGAATCGATTAAACTTGGATCTCAATGCATGATTTTGATGCAAGACAAAGATGAATGAGAATGGTAAACTAGATATGTATTGTTATATTTTTTGCAAATAATTACATGCTTCATATAAAAGAAACATGACAATAATCTTAGGCCTTGCAATTTTGCAGGTGGTTTTTCTTTCATGGGATGAACTTTATACATATTATTTCCAAGGTATCCGTATGAATTCTTGATTCTGTGTATCAATTTTCATTTGTATAGTCATTGTTACCATAGTGAGTGCTTGGGGTTGTATAAATGTTTTATACAACTATACAAGAAGAGATTGATATTGTCTTCTAATACATGAATGCCCCACAATAGATACTTTTGGTTACTTACATGTTATTTCAATATTCTCGAAGACTCCATTAATCATTTCGTCTTGGAGTTTTATATGTAAAACTTGGGCATACTGATATTTTGTCATTTAGACATTTAAATATGTTATAGGTTAATGTTAACAATTGTTAATGTCATTAGTAAGGGATATCTTTTTAAAATGTGATAATTTCAGTGTGTATCATTATTTGATAATATATCTATTTATATATGATGATAGGTAGGGCATGATGAAACTGGTGGTTTCGAGCGAAGACCAACATGTGAAACGCACAAGAGAGAATCGGCACATAGACTATGATAGATCGGCGGCTACAGATTGTCAGGCGACGTACTTTTGATGCTAAATTGTTTGAATGTATGATGGTTAAATTAGTGTTTTTAGTTTGTACATGGATGTGGCAAATGATATAAAAGTTGTTTCTTGTATTTGTTTTGAGTTATTGATAGATGTGTACAAATCTATATGAAATGAATTATATAGAAAAATCGCGTTTCATGTCTCCCATGGATTTTCCCTTGACTATATGGCGGTTAAATTATATCTAGAGACTCAAAATTGAATCATAGTTTCCCATGAATTAGTATTTTTACACACCAATACGTTTGCGGATAATTACTCACGGATTTCACATGATTGAATTTGTGGGTATTTTCGTGGTCACTTGTGAAATCCCACAAAAACTGTACCCACGGACTTAGCATAATCACCCACCAAAAATGATGTGGGTACACACCCACCGCTTGAAATTCTTGTGGGTATAAATTTAGCCTCGGAGGTTATACCCATGTATATGGGTTTGTGGGTATTTTGTGGGTATTAGCAAGTTACCCACGAATTTCGATCTTTTAGCCACCATATATGTCCGTGGGTAATCGACAGATTTTTTGTAGTGTTATGTATTGATATTGTTGTGTCATGCTTATATGAAAGATGATTTGACAACATTGATATCTAATTGAAAGTTGTAGTAAATATTCTTAAAAGGAATATATTTTAATTTAGAATCATATTCCACAGCCTGGAGCTGCTCCCGATTCTATCAATATACATATGGCAATTGTTGAGTAATTGTCGTTGCCAAACAAACTTGAGGTTTTGGTAGGCACAAAATATTACAACTGTTCAAAGTTTACGGATGTTAAAAGAGCATATTGTGGTTTGTATACAATAATGCTATTATTAATTGAGATGATACTCAATTCTAGTTATGGTATCCTTAATGATGACCATGTCAACTAGATGTGCTCAATNCATAAACCCTAATTTAGGGTTTTACATGTTCTTGATACATTGATTTCTTGTTTCGCTAGAAATCACCAAGGTACGCATATTCTTTTATATTCGGTTAATTAAATTACAAGTATTATGATCTTTACTTCCGCTGCATGCTTTGATGATGTTACTTGTTTATATAATTGTTATGATTATCAAATTCCAACACAGGTTAGTGTAAGTGTTTGAGAGCACACAACTTCGAATTCAATCATCATTTTTCAAGTTTAGTGTCATAAGATTTCAAGGGTATTTTGTTGTTGTCCTTGCAAGATATAAAGGGATTTCTAAGTTGTATGTCTAATAATACAACTTAAACATCACGTATATAAGAAAAATAATAATATCAGTTTTTCTAACTTATGCCTCAGAGGCACATGTTAAAGAGGGTCTCACAGTCTGGGTATCACCCTCTGAATAGCGAGCAGCCACTGATTAGTCTCCATTATTCTTCAGCATCAGGCCTCACAACCACTTACTGGTCATTCGGAGGATGACACTCAAATTGTGAGACCCTCTTTAACATGTGCCTCTACAAGTCAGAAAAATCCTACTAGATTGGCATAACTAATCTTGTGTTATTTTATGTTTTACAAGGAGAAAAGCGAAAATTATGTGTCAATTTTTGAATGAATTAAACACAGAATTAGGAAATGCAAGTCAATTGTATCTATCATATCATTTTTCTTCGTATAGTGACATCACACGTTCTAGATTCAGGTTTGATTATATTAATCCAAACACTTGGTAGTTTATTAATCTATGTTTCGTTGTTCACAAACAACGACATTCATTCAATATCTATCGACTCATTAAGCACTTTTTGATATTCAATAAAAACCGAAATCAAACTATAAATTAAACAAATATAATCAATAAGACTATAAAACTATAAAACTTAAGCTAAGCAAAACTAATTAGATCTATTTAATTTGAAAAGAAATAAAGTAATCAAAACAAATATCAAAGCTAGTTTGCATGGTTTGACATTATTCCCTTAATTAGCTTACATCAATAACCACTCCACTTGACCAAACCCACTATAACATGTATTCCCTTTTGATTATTTCACCTATTTATGCATCTAAAAACAGTGAACAAAAGCCTCTTAGCTTCTATGGAGCTGCTCAAACCCCCTTACAAGCTAACTTCTCTAGCTTGTTTCTTCTTGTTTATATACACAACCATCATCCAATCTTACTCCGCACGAACCCTTGGCGGTCTAGCAACGTCGCCACAACCATCACCACCAACTCGAGGCCACCACCATCACAAAACAATGTCATTTTACATGCCAAATGTACTTAACTCCAAGTACAAACAAGCTCCAATTACCCCGCCAACCACTAAAGTTAACAATCAACCCATACCCTTCACGAAACCTATAGGCCTTTTTCCACCGGTTGGAGGAATTCCTGTTGATCCCAGTTCCATTCCAAGCCAAACGTTTGGCTTGGATGGAATTGCAAGCGGGATAATTCTCCAAGAAGAACTAGAGTTCGGTATGGTAAATGTGATTGATGTTGACTTATTAGAGAAAACAAAGATGTATGGTTTAACATTGATTGGACAAGCAAAAGGAATGTATGTTGCTAGCTCCGAAAACGGAAGTAACCAAATGATGGCAATGACAACAAGCTTCCTCGACAACGATTATAAAGACGAATTAAGGTTTTTTGGAGTGCATAGTGTGAGTTCCGAGTCTCATGTTGCTGTCATTGGGGGCACGGGGAAATACACGGGTGCAAATGGATATGCAACGATAAAGGAAGTTAAACTAAGTTCGAAGATTGTAAAAGATGGAGAATCAAATATTTTTCTTTTGGTAGATGTATATCTAGGTTGAGATATTAATATATACTTAAGCACATAGCGGACTATTTATTCGCACAACTGAATAACGAATATTGTTTCTACAATTCAAATTATGTAACTTTAGGCCATTACCGGCCAATTGACACTTAGTTAAATTATGGAAATATATGTTGAACAACATTGTTTTGCAGATCCAAATGAATTGTTCATATGGTTTACTCCAGTGGTAAATTATGATATAGTTCACACTTTATAAGTTCAGATCGCACTTGGATATCGCCTAATCCAGTAAATAAATACATCAGTTGATTGATGGATAATAAAATCATACTAGCCGTAGTTCACTGTATTACTGGTGAAATGGGATAGCTAACCTGCAATTACTTATTACTGACACTTCAAAAAGACATGTTCACAACAAGCATAAGTAATATGACTCACCTTCTTTCATCTGCACTTGACAAGTGACCAATACTTCGTTTGCTAGTTTACGTTGCACCTTGACAGGGGCGAAGCTATGTGTTAAATATTGGGAGACGCCTTAGTGCTATGCACGAAAATACGGTTCAATTTCCTTCTTTTTAAAAAAAAAAACAAAAAAAACAAAAAAAAACAAAAAACAAAAAACAAAAAACAAAACAAAACAAAAACAAAAACAAACAAATTAACTAACTAATAGAAGGTTTCTCATGAATATACCAGCAAGTAATCATGACTCATGATTATCGCTGTATCAGACTATGCAGATACATGTAAAGAGTCAAAGATGCAAGTTGTTTAACTAGAAATTTATAACATACAGTAACTTTCTGAAGTAACTTAAATCACTATAATCATACAGTTAAAATTACATACATTAATACATTACTAATATAAATTAAATAAACTATATATCTGTTATGTTTTTCGCACGTTTGTTCCGTAATGACCTTTCACATAGTCTGATTATTTGGACAAAAATGAAGCAAGTGATTTGATTGTAAATATAATAGATATATGATTTATATCTTTTTGATAAAATGGCAGCATAATATGCTTTTACAGTATTTATATACCAGAATAAGAATATAAATAAATGATTGATAACAGAAAGCCATGTTTCTTTTTTTTTTATTTTTTTTTGATTAAACTAAACAAGCAAAAGCTTAAGAGTTGTTCAAGAAAAACCAACGTACTTATAAAGTAGTTGTCTACCCAAAACACCTCACACTAAACAACTCCATGCATCTCATCAACTCCATCTCATATCTTCACAAATCACTAGTATATATGCCCATATGCACATACTTCATTCATCATCAAAAAAACACAAATCTTCCATTTGCCACAAAAGAAAAAGAAAAACATCCAAATGGCTAATATCAAGCTATCCACTTCCAACATTCTCAAATTCACAATTTGCATCTTCTTGCTAGCCATTTCTCTTGAATGTTCCAATGCGGCTCGTGTGCTAATAGATACCACTGATGATGATGTAACACCTGTTGGACCACTTCCAGCCAACCAACCTAACACAGATGGTCCAGTAGACGAGGTTGACAACCCTGTGGAGGATCCTGCACCTACACTACCAAGTGGTCAGATTCCTGCAACTGTGGCACCTGCACCGGTAGTGGGTCCCATTGCACCTGCTGTTGCGGCACCAGTGGCCAATCCCGTAGGCGCTACACCAACAGGTGGGTCAGGATCAGGTGTTGCTGCAACAGGAGGGTCAGGATCAGGTGTTGCTGCAACAGGTGGTGCCGTAGCAGGTGGAGAGCACCCAACTTTAAGTTTCTTTATGCATGATGTTCTAGGAGGGTCTCATGCTACAAGCAGGGTGGTAACCGGAATTGTAGCTAGTTCAGATGCTAACGCAGTTCCTTTCTCTACACCCAATAGCCAAGTATTCCCAGTCACCGGTGGGATCCCTTTAAACAACATTAACGGCATAGTCAACAACAATAACCTCCCATTCTTAGCTGGATTCAACGGTAACAACCCAAACAACCCAAATTCCAACACTGTCCTCCAAAACACCGGAAACAACAATGTTGTCAATGGAGGAAACAACTTACCCTTCGTTGCAGCGGGTCAACTTCCAGCCGGCATAACAATCCAACAACTCATGTTCGGGTCAATCACCGTTATAGACAATGAAATAACTGAAGGACATGAGCTAGGTACTGGTGTGCTTGGCCGAGGACAAGGTTTCTACCTTTCAAGCTCATTGGACGGAAGCAGCCACACCTTTGCACTCACTACTTTGTTCCATGGTAGCGACCATGAGGTGGATGACTCAATTAGCTTCTTCGGGGTCCATAGGACAGCTTCTGAGATATCACACATTGCTGTGATCGGTGGGACTGGGAAGTATGAAGAGGCTAAAGGGTATGCTACAATTGAGAGTCTGCCTCAGGTGAATGACCACACTACTGATGGTGTCGAAACCATAGTCCATGTTAATGTGTACCTCACAGAATAGACCGGCAACCACCTCCTTTAAGTTTGGTTTATGTAATTCTGCTAGCTTGTGCTGTAGTATTTTCTACTTTAATTGTTGTACGTTGGAGTGATTGTAATTGAAATGTGTATTTTTCGGTTTTCAAGTTATATCATATTGGGTTCTTTATATACCACACAAAACTATGAGTAAATGAAACATAAATTTCCTTTATCTTTACTTATTCCAATCATAGATGGTATAATTCTCTCAGTATAACTATTCTACAGATAATGTGCTTAGTAACTATAATCAGATAACTAAACTTTCATATTATTTGTCCTAGCTAAAGAGAAAAAGAATCAGTTGCAGTTGTACACTCTTATTTCTCAAAACCATATGAATTGCATTGCTGTTTGTCCAACATTAGCACAATATACATAAAACACTTTAAACGTTTTTACAATGAAGTTGAAGGATTCCAAATTGGTGCAGTTTACCTGACTCAGTGTTGACTTACCAGAAGATAGACCATCGAAATAGGTGTTTTGATCGTGAGTCCCAGGTTTGCCCGTTCCATGGGTTTGTGAGTATTCAAGGGTCCTAATTAAGTTTGCATGCCACATCAGCAGTGCTCTATATGGTTTTTTCACCGTCATCAAAATATAATCCAAGGTTGCTGACTTTGTAGTCTTGGAGGTCTTGGTGATTGGTAAAGTTATTGACATGTGTTAGACCTGCTTTCTCTAATGACAAAAAAATATGATATACATATACTTGCAAAATATCAATATGTTATTGTACAACCAACCATTACCAAACACAAACACTTAGAAACAAATGTGTGCACCTTTGCAGGCAACACCCAAAAGTATGAATTTACTATATTTCCAATGTCAGAAAATGATGTATCTATTATAACTCAGTCATTAACTCAATACTACTATCTCTTGTTCATAACCACAATAGCGATAGTCGAACAATATCATTGTGCCTTTAGTTAAGACCTCGCGTTTAATCAGCGTCATGACTTTATCAGTTTCAACGTATATACACAAAATCATCATCCTTTCTTAACATAGTTTCATCGTTAAATTTAGGGTGTTTGTGTACGCTTATTTGGGGTATAAACACAATGCACAAGATAGTGTTTGTATTCTTCTGCAGTATCAAAATGTAGTAATGGTATGAGGAAAGATGGGGGCAAATTTGTAAATAAGCATAAGGACTAGCAACTTAAGCCAAAAGCTAGTGGGACAGGGGAGGAGCTTATAAAAAACAGCTTAAATAAGCTACAAGCTTTTTGGCTCCACCTAACTGCTCAAGACAGCTTATTGCGTTTTGAAAACACGATAAGTAGATAAGGTGCTTAAATAAGCTTACCCAAACACACCATTAACTTAAAACAAGTCTGATCAATATATCTAAACAAGTCTGATCAATATCTAACATCAATATATCATCATCAATCATGCGAACAATATAATCAAATAATTCCATTCTTTATATTATGAAAAAAGTAATATCGAACCAAAAAATTCTGGTTCTGCATTCTTGTAAGCTATATGGTACTTGCACACCTCTTACAACAAAACTCTTCAAAAACCACACTTGACCTATTTTCTCTCTCAGTCTAACAAATGAACACAATATCTGTCGCTATACACTCGTATATTACAAGCAAACCAATCTCTATACTCACATCCTATATACCAGACCGTGCTGCACCATGACTTGTTCCAATACTCGTCCCTACATTTCATGTATATGTCTATAAAAAGAATGTAAAAAAAAAATATATATATTTAAATAGCAACTAACTCTGTAACAAACTCATTGAACAAAAAGGCTTCAATCTCTTCAACAATAGAATCCACTTCATCCCCCAACTCTAACCACGCTTCTTTTCCAATACTCTTCTCAGATAAGTCAGCATTGACTTCATTTTCTTGACCAAGTAGCATATTCCATAGTTCTTCCTCTATTATATCCCTCCTTAAAAAATTACTCAGTTTTCTCCTTAAAGGCTTTGACCGAACGATCTCAGTCAACCCTAAGTTTATACGGTCAAACAAGAGTCGCCTATCGACTTTGTTCCATGATATTTGCTTATTGTATTTCTTTTCTAAATTTTCAAAAACCAAGGCGTTCAGCATGCATCTTTCAAAACTTATCTCCATTATGTTACCATGAAATCCCAACTCGTTTAGAACATCAACTAGGTAGAAGAATTGTTGACTTTCTTTTGGTCCGAAGAATCTAATAGGCTTATTATGTTGACCAATGTAAAAAGATTTTTCAGTAGCATTTTCATCACTCAATGCAACTGTTTCAGATTCCAACCCATTTTCTTCAGATTCTGATTTGAGAATTTGAAGTTTGACCCACAAACCTAGCATATCAAACACTACAATTTAGAACAATACTCAATAAATTCCTATAAGATGTGGCAAAGTGGACCAATGGGCGGGTTGGGTAATGGGTCAAAACGGTTTTGGGTAAAATCATGTAACTCTTTATGTGCAGTCAACCGGATCGAATCGGGATGACCCGCCAACTTTTTTTCGTATATAAAAAATATATATTCTAAAAAGTAATTGAAATATATATATTTTTTTAAATAAAATCATTTAGGACACTGTAAGGATTTCATTTTTAGCTAATTGACCCGTTATCATTATAATATAGTCTGAATTGACCCGTTCCCATTTACAACGATTACATTGCAGTCTCCAATTCTCATAAACACACATGAAAAGTTTATGAAGGAATGAAGTTCTTTTAAAGTGACTAACCATGAAGATCAGAGCTTGATGAATTTTCTGGTTCTAGAACTGAATTTGGACTAGGCTGATAAGCTTCACCTGAGCTATTTGAAAGTTCATCATCAATATTTACGCAATCTAAAGACATAAATCCGTCTTCACAGGGTGAATCCTGCAAAAGATGTAACTAAATATGTTTAGTTTCTGGGAAAAAACACCACTTTGTGAAACAACAATGACAGAACAATTCCTGATATGAAAAGCATAGATAATTAAATACTGCCTGGTTCCCATGAAATTGGCGACGCGATGTTCAACTATCAATCAAATTTCAATGGTACTAACAAATGAAAGATGAGGAAAAGTGATCACCAAGACAGATTAAATGAAGGTCATAAATACAATGACATTTGATACTGAATTTAGAGTGCAGACTTTTGTATCAAAAATTCGAAGATATAGATATAATTAACCGTTTTCAGTTATCAAAGTTATGCATTCGATTCAACAAACAAATGAACGAGAGTATTCATTTTAACGAAAAACAATCCTTAAGAGTTTAACACGATGTAAGCAAACAAGATAAACAATAACACAACACTTCTCAGTGAAGGAAGCTTCAGACAAACTAAGAACTATAAAATATGTTTTGCAGTCTAATGGGGTGGTCGAACCAATGATGTTGCAAAACATGATATAAAAAAGCGCTTTGAGAAACAGATTGACAGTTACTTAAAACACTTAGTAATATGGTAAAAATAAGAGCAGATGGGTGAAAGTATTACCTTTCCAAATGAAACATCCGAATCACGAGAAAACACAACATCCTCAAAGTTTGCAGACATGTTCTTATCGTGTCTCCCAATACTCAATCTTAAATCATCTTTGGACGTTTTCTTCAACATTTTGTTGGAACTAGAAGATAAGTTAAAACGTTTGAATACAGGTAGCTTTGTGACAGATTTATCTTTCCAGCCTTCATTGCTACTAATAACAACTCGTGTTCCCAACTTCAATCTTTTCTTTAACTCAAGCTCAGCCATAATAGGCATTTCACCAAGATTACAAACCGCTTTATTAGACCAAATATCTTGACAAACTTTTGTCCTTTTCGATCTTTCTAACATCTGCTTCTTATACCCCCAGCCAAAAGTAACATTGGCTAAATTTCTTTCTTCGTTACCCCTTTTTATACCATCAAAAGAATCATTACTTCGAAAATTCTTCTTATTTTTCAATTGACTATTTTGCCTAACTTTACTTGACCTCCTTCTACATGAACCTATAGAAGCAGAGTTACGCATATAGTTCTCGGATAATACTCTTTGTTGTCTATAAAGAGGCTGCAGTTGACGTGGCGCGTCATTAAGACCCATCAACTGTGCAATGACACTTGGCTTGTTTCTTTCATTTGCCATCATTTCGAAAAATTCCTTTATATTTAAGAACTGTTAAGATACGACAAAAATCAGTTTCTATATTTCAGATTCATAATCCAAATACCACTGCAGAAATTCATAACAAGGCAGCCTTGTTATAAAAACACAAAGAAAACAATCATCATGAATAAGGGGATGTTGGGGACTGCGTTTTCAGAATAGATTATTCGCTGGTAAAACTGCATTTAGTCTCTAAGCGAGTGTTTGTTTAACCTTACTTTTGGGCTAATGAGCTTATTTGATTTCGGCCTGTGTTTCATAAGTCCATTTTTTACGGTTTATATAAGCTTATTATGACATTTATATAAGCTCATAAGTTTCAAAATAAGCCAATAAAAGAGCTTATGAAACTTAGGCCGAAACCACATAAGCTCATAAGCCATAAACAAACACCCCTAAGCAAACAGAGATAATCATATTCTGTCTGTTTAAGCTTATATGTGGCTTAAACAGAAACACCCTCTAACATCATAACTTTAAAAAAAGAATATTAGTAAATATGCAAGCAGTAAATAAACAGTCACTAATCAATATCCATCAAAGCTATAAATAGAACTAATCACACAAGTACNAAAAAACAAGCCTTACTTGAAGAATTTAGCTTCTTAATAAATAAATTCTGATTAAATAAATGGAATTATGAAAAAATGAAATGAGAATGAATAAAATGGAGGCAGGCTAATTTGAAGTTGATGTGTAGAAGAAGCTAGGGTTTATGGGTTTCAGCTTACATCATCATTGTCACTGTTAAGTTTGTTGTTTGTATGTATAAAAGTTCGTTAGTTGGTCAACGACTTTCGATGTATTTGCGCCATAATTTAGTGCTGTACTTCCTTGCATTTTGGAATTTTGTTGAATTTCAACACGTTTACGTGGTGTTTTTAAACAAGTTTTACCTAGTTATTAAACTAGCAAACATGTCAACTTTTTTACGAACGGTTTTGTTTAATTTTACGATTTTCGTGACAATATCATTTTGACAAACAGTATTATAGCCCAAGCATAACTCACTAAAATAAAAATACAACACAAAAAATTGAATTACTGGACCGTTTGGCTGGCGGTGACGGCGGCAGACCCGAAAAATGCGACCTCCGATGTGGTCTTGACGCCGTCTGGTGTTGTCTTGGAGGAAAACGTGAGGGAGCACGCAGGGTACCCTGGGTTTTTAAAGCCAAATGCATAATTTCTTTAAAAAAATTATTAGTTAAACTCTATAACATTTCGGTTTGAATAAGATTATTTTTACACTAGACGATTACTCGTGTATAGCGGCGACAATTTATATAGTCGTCAATTTGTGTGAACAATTATTTTCATGTACATATGGTTGCAGAGTAAGTTAGAGTGAAGAAAGTTGGCGGTTTAAATTGTAATTATGTATTTAAATATTCAAGAGATCTAATTGTCTTTTACATGCAAAGGGTTTTTTAGAAAGTTGTTAAGGGTGAGTGGTCCAGATTTGGGTCTTGAACTTAATATCAAGAAAACATATATATTTCGGCCCTCGTGTAATAGTGTGAAGCTTCATGAGAAAAAACGTATATGTTAGTAGAGACGCGGATTTTATTAGTGGGTTGGCTATGAGGAGAGCTGCAAATGTTGTTAATTTGATGAGTCTTATTCCACAATTACATGACCCGCAAAGTGAGCACTTTTTGCTTCGATCATGTATGGTATTGCCAAACTCTTTTTTAGCTTGAAGACTCGTCAATCGGTATACATGGAGGAGGCGGCCTTGATCTTTGACAAAGGGTTGCGTACGTTGATTAAGAACATGGTGATTTGTGGAAGGCCTTTCTTTGGAGACTTACAGTGGCGACTCGCTTCTTTACCCATTCGATTTGGTGGTTTGGGTTCGTACTCGGCAAAAGTGGTTTCCTCTTATGTTTTTATGGCCTCGATGACCCAATCTTGGGCGCTACAAGACCACATATTACGTGACATATATTGGTATATGTGATATGGATGATGATTATGTTTGTACTATGGCTTGTCTTCGTGATACGATTTCAAGCTTTCATTTTAGCAATTTAATTAATAAGACATCGCCCCCTCTAAACATCAACAAACATTGGCGAGTGCACTTTTTAGTGAAATGATCAAGGATATAGAAGTCTACTTCGACATGACTGTGAGGGACAGAGCACTACATGCTCAGGATTTTCTACTTGCTATCTCAATAGACGAACTAAATCAACATATGTCACCGGTGGAATGTCGTACTATCAAGTATCGCCTCCTGATTCCTTTATTTTTGGTTGATGAGATATGCCCAATTTGTCGCAAGGCATGTTTGGATTCCTTTAAGGAACATGCGGCCCATTGCAAAGAGCTCTCGAGTTTCAAGTACATACACGATGTGGTTAAGGACGTCCTTTTTGACATATGAAGTCGTGCCGGGATCTCCGTCAAGAAATAAGCACCTGTGAACTTTTTGACGGACCTGTTGGATAGAAGATCCACACTCAGACCATCAGACGTTTTGATTTTAGATGGGTTGGAGGGAACATGCATGTGTGGATCTAACCGGGGTTTCTCCTCTCGTGGGTTTAAGTAGGCGGGGTTTTACAGTGGGACGTGCTGCTTTGAAAGCCGCTTTGTATAAAGTGACAAAACACGAGAAAACATGCATTAAAAATCAACATGTTTTTATTCCTTTCGCGTTTGATATTTTTGCTTTCCTTACACCTGAAGCAGTGGAGCTCCTCAACAAAGTTCAACGAGTTATGTTGTAATGTTATGACACCTAAATCCACAAATATTGTTTCCCAAAAGATCGGTTTTGCAATCCAAAAAGGGCTAGCAGCGCTGATTATTGCTCGTTTGTCTTCCACTTTTATATAAATCCAAATTGATAATATAAATAGGGAGATTATTTGCACACTCCACAAAACGATTGGACACTCCAATTCATTGTATTTGAACATTTATACCCTTACATGGGAGAAAGTGTAAGTGTAATTGTGAGGGTATAAAAGTCCGAACACAATAAAATAGAATTTCTTAATCATTTTGTTGAATGTGCAAATCACATCCCATATAAATAACGGTAAATCAATGATTCCACATAACCAAAAGGTTATAATGTGTTTCACAGTCACGAAAGTAGTTTTACACTATATATAAAATCTTACAAGTATTAAAGACCAAAGCATCACGATTCGTGGTTCATATGCAATTTGGCCATCTCAATTTCTGACCGATTGAATGCAAGTCATTTACACTTTTTAACATTGTCCTCTTCTTCATTATTGGCGTCAGTGGTCATTCACTTTAATTTCCACTATGGAAATGAGAACAGTAGATTCCTTAAAGAGATAGAGGACAATGAAATCAGGCCAAAATTATAGACAAAACAATTACTCCGTAATATTCTTCCATGTATAGTGTATAACAATACAAGATTAATAGAGTAATGTAACAAAATTTGTATTATTTTCGAAACAAATCTAAAATATTTGGAGTGATATAACGGAAACGAGTTTAGATTGTTTCTTACTGCTGGCCTTTATGTATTCACTTTATGTGGGCAAAGCAAGGTTTTGTGCAAGGCTTGATAAATCAGCATAATGAGGTATTCCATACCTTCGACTTAGTAGTTGGTACGATGATTATTAATTACATTGCGCTTAGGCTCAACAAATCAACTAGCTTAACTTTCGGGCCTGTCCATGCAGCTCCACATGCTTGGAGCATCCTAAGAGTGCCCGACCCTTTGACCTTGAAAGGACCTTACATCTTTTAGCTTTTAATGAGCTTAGTCCAAAAGGATGTATGTTTTAGACACCACAACACAAACTAATATGGTACAACTAAATATCTCCCTATAGATGAAACGAGGTGGTATGCCCGCGCGTTGCCGCGGGGTGTTTTGCTAAAGGAGTAGTTTCCGTTGTGTTTACCAACTGCTGTAAGACGGGCCATAGTCTGCTGTTATATGATGTTCACAATGAGGATACATTAAGCTGCAGTGAGTTTAAATACAAACATAGTGTATTCCAGTTATAGTTTTACACGAAACAAAAAAAAACAACATAAAGATAACAATTGTGTGCTTTGTTTTATAAAAAGATGTACTCCTCTTCATCTTTCCATTCTTCCTTCCTCCATCTATTTGAAGACCAGTATCGGATTCCGCTTGAATCGTACAATGAACCTACCAGAACATACAGCAACAAAATCTTAAAGTACGAAAAAACTGGATAAATTATAGAATGTAGACAAAGTACGTCAAAGTATCAAACAATCGTAGAAGCTTGCAGCAGATATTTGTATATAGTGTGAATGAGCCTGAAGCGGAGAAACTACAAACCGAAGGTAAAAAAGGTTTTTGGACGATCTAACCTGGTTGACCTGTTACAATACCCAAGAAGATTTAGCCGTTTTGACCCGTACCCACCCATATGGTCCTGGTCAATTAGAACCTAATACCACCCAGCAGTAATTACATTGGGCACAATAAAACTAAAAATAATAGAAACACGGGTATAAAAATATATATTTTTTTAGCTGACAGGTTGGCTGAACCACTTCAATCAGTATATTTTCTGCAATTGGGTCCTACTACAACCATCCAAAACCATTTTAACCCGTTACTTAATCCGTCAGACCATTCCATATAACAACAATATGCAATCTAAAACACCCTACATAAGTCAACAATTCCTTATGTGTGCAACGAAAGCTACCAATAGATAACCAACTTTAATAAGTAACGGTAAACAAACATTTGTCACTGCAAATTCATAGCGTGCATAAGCTCATATAAAATCCTACATCAACAACATATAGGTCAGATATGCTTATGCTATTCTACACTGCCGAGGCTTCAACAATCAAGGTAGAGCTTGTATGGGCCATCGGTAATAAGTTAGAGAATAAATATACAACCTAAGGTGCAGGTGCTTAATCTGTTATGATTTTTGGAAACATTTTTATAAAGATAGTACGTAAGCATACCTGAAGAACATGATTGTTTCGTCCCTCTCCACTCCATATTAGCTTCTCTAGTATTAGTGAACTATAGGATCTTAATAATCTCATGAGAAATTATCCATTGAACACCACCCGTGCTTCCTGTGTCGCCGTTGTCACTTGCTCAACCGACTTATCTGGTGCACACTGTGTGTCCTGAGGCACCTTGACCCAACTTTTAACCCAGTGTGTAGAGTCAATTTTGTTTTCAGTTTTATGAATGAGAACGATTAGAGTGACAGTTCATTTTGTTTCATTTCTTGTGTTCTTAACGTCACGGCAGGAGCCTGCGGTTGGTTTGGAATAGTAGTAACCCAATATCCCGCCTGTTTCAACTCATTTTCCAATCTATACCTAGCTTTTAGAGTGAAAATATATGTTGCAGTGTTACTATACTTTTCCGTCTGCATCGAATAATTCCTTACCAATTCCAGCTCACCTGTACTCGTATCTACAAAAGTTTGACAAATAACATTAGATTGGATCAATAATGGAATAGAATACGAACGATGTACCATCGTATTAAACTAACTTTCATAAGAGGATTTAATATATGTCGTTGTTGGTCCATATCTTGACTAAAGACTAAGGATCAAGCAACTTACTTTGCTAAAGGTGTCATTTTCGGCCATGCTGATGAAGTGCAGAAGTCACTGAACGTGCATAAGTGACTCCTTTACCAATGACCTTCAAATAAAGAGAACACACCTTTGTCCTTTTTGTCATCAATATACTGCATATTTTTTAAATTTAAATTAACTCATAAGGCTGCAAAAGAACCTGAAACAAATATTAGAAGCATAGGATATTAAGATTCATACCATTGTCATGCTTTCCAGTTTCATCGGCTTAGCTGAAGCTTGTAAATAAGCTACAAAAACACCGTTGACGCGGGGTGTTTTTCCAAAAATGATTTCCGATTAAAGCTAAACTGTATAATATCAATACGAAAAGACAATGCAACTAATATATCCAAACCATTTGATTCTTCTTTGGTTTCAAGTGTGTTTGCTACTGCATCCAAACCACTGTCTCTATGAAACAAATCCTAAACATAAAGTGTCATCAAACAAATACATTTTGACACATCTCGCTATTACTAAAGCTTTGCAGACTTACATATGATGAGTGCTCAAACACTCATCATTTTTGGTCAATTCTGAAACGCAAAACATCTGAAAACACGCAAAATCACATCAAAATGATGAAAATATCCAAGGATCGTGTTTTATGTGTCTCAAATGCAAAATGTTTAAAAACAAATGAAAAATGAGCAAAGTTTGCAGAATTGGCAGTTTTAGTCCCCCAACTTTCAAAAATTGGCAAAACTAGTCCCTGGAATCTACAAAAGTGGAGTTTTATCATTTAAGGTCCTTGAAATGTTTTAAGTTATCAAAAATGGTCCTTGAGTGAAATTTTGGAAAAATGGCAGTTTTGGTCCCTGAACTTTGGGAAATTTACAAGAATGGTCCTTGGGTATTTGAAGAATGAAAAAATGGAATTTTGGTCCTTGTGTTTTTGGAAGTTGGCAAGTTTGGTCCTTATGGTTATTTCTGGAAAAGTGTAAAATCAGCCCTTGAAGTTTGGTCAATTTACAAATTTGGTCCTTGTGTTAAATTTAAACCAAACGGACCCTTTATCTTTTTATAAACCCAAATTTAATCCTAAACCAAGTCCAACCCATCACTGGCCCATCTCCCTTTATCATAACCCGGCCCAAAACCCTTAATAATATAAAACCCACGTTTATTAAACTTTCCAGGGTCAAACCACCAGTCAAACTCTCCCTCTCTTCCCCCCCTTCCCACGTGCACCTGCAACCTCCAACTCCTCCATGCCTCCACCTCAACTCCACCTCACCCTGTTCCCCCAACCCCAGCTACATCCAAAATGCATTAATTAGCCTCAATTCTCTNCTTTTTATAAACCCAAATTTAATCCTAAACCAAGTCCAACCCATCACTGGCCCATCTCCCTTTATCATAACCCGGCCCAAAACCCTTAATAATATAAAACCCACGTTTATTAAAATTTCCAGGGTCAAACCACCAGTCAAACTCTCCCTCTCTTCCCCCCCTTCCCACGTGCACCTGCAACCTCCAACTCCTCCATGCCTCTACCTCAACTCCACCTCACCCTGTTCCCCCAACCCCAGCTACATCCAAAATGCATTAATTAGCCTCAATTCTCTCCAAGCTACCTATAACTGCCCTTATGACTTTTTGGCGCCAAAAAGTGCTTTCAAGGGCTGAGATTAATTTGACTCATCAAACGGTCCAAAATGGAAGTGGGATATTTGACTGGCTCAGAAACGGTCAACAAAATTCAACAATCTAAGAGCACAATGCACCAAGGATAGTATAGGAATTCCTCGGGTCGTTTAAATCCCGACGAGGAGTGAATTGTATCGAAAACGGATGAGATCAAGTGATTATGAAACGGAATTGGGAAAGTGAAATTGATGATTTAAACTAAGAGAAAATAAGTGAAAACGAGTTAAGCAAGCTAATTTAACAAATACGTAAAGCTAAATTACCCTAAATCATATTTAAAATTAAAACCGCGCGTTTATATTAAAAATAACGTAGACGCGCAAAATAAAAAGTGGAATTTGAGAAATAAAAGTCCTATGGGTATGAAAATTACTTTTTTATGAACCTAATGACAAAAAAAAATTATTGGAAAAAGAAAAATATTTATTACACTTATTTATTTAATTATTATTAATTAAAAACTATTTAAATACTAATTAAACTAATTTAAATTATAATAAATAGTAAATGAAAAGTAATAATTCTGAAACTTTTTCTAAAAATACTTAGTAGTATAATAAAGCTAGGAAAAATATAAAAGTTATGAAAAGCTTATTAATAAGCAGGAAAATAAGCAGATAAGCTTATTAAGCTAAAAAGGCCACTATTACTATAAATAAAATTTAGGAAACAATAAACACTAACACAAGTATATGGCAGATGGTGCTCAGCTTTGGTTTGAGATCTGGGCTAAGCAACCAGGGTTCGAATCCCTCCAACACCCTTTTTCACAAACTATTTTATTTTTGATTTTTCTTTTACCAAACTATTTTAACACTAATTTTGACCAACTTTTACAAAGACAAGAATTTTAAAACTCCAAAATAAGCTCAGTGTGGACTTCTTAGCTTAGCAGTCAAGCTTTTTAAACTTAAAATGGATTTTTAAGCTTGAAAAGCCATCCCTTAAGCTACAAGCTACACCCTAAAAGTTAAAATAAGCTAAAAACTACTGAGATAAATGCAAAATAAGCTCAGACAAAGAAATAAGCACACAGGAAAGCACAATATAAGCAGAAGCAGCCAACAAGCTAAATTGCTCAACCACACAGGCCTGAGGGCTAATTGCAGGCCTGAATAAGCCCTGTTAATAAGCTCTAAAGACCAAACTGAGATTGGAACCCACAAGTCCACACAATGGGTTTTCCAAAAAGCTAACAAGCTCAGTAAAAGCTTAAGTGAGGAGCAAATGAAGGCTTGTGAAAAAGGGCACAATACACTGAGGGTAACTCCAAACAGTTAAGTATTTGAGTGCAAAAAGTCAATTCAAAAGCTACCAAGCAAGATCCAAAGGTACACAAGCTCAAGGGCAGCCAAATAAGCTTGAATGAAAAGAATTATAAGCTACAATGAACATGCACAAGCTCAAAAGGGTCCAACAGTGGTGAGTTGTTGTGGCTTAAATGAGCTTTTTGAGACAAGCAGTTACAACAAATAAGCACATTCACAATCCAAGGGCAAAAGCTAACAAGTACAATAACAAGCATCACTTAACAATCTAGCATCAACAATTAGCAACCTAGAATCAAACAGGAACCATAAATTCAACAAGCTCAGCTAAACTGAGTTGCACTAGCAGAATAGGGGTCCAAATGGGCAACTAGAGAGGCCAAAATAAGCTAGACAATAAGCAAATAAGGTCAAACAAAAAACACAACTAACAAGACAGTACTG
>LBNU01003703.1:84929-99047 GCA_014162995.1 Artemisia annua | reverse complement strand
CAAAAAAATAAACCCAAAACCCATCCAACCCATCACTGGCCCATCTCCCTTTCACATTTACCCGGCCCAAATAAAATAAAATATAACTCCCCCCGTTTTTATACTCCCTCCACAGTCAAACATACCCTTTGACTCTTCTTCAACCTCCCACCCCACGTGAACCAGTACCTCTCCCCATACTTCCACATCACAAACCCCTCACCATGTTCCCCTAACTCCAATAAACCTCCAAGAAACATTTATTGCTTCTCAACCTAACACTTCCCTGATTTTAAGCAGTCAAAGAAAAAAAGGCGCCAAAAAACCATTTGACGGCCAAGATCAATTTAAGCCATCCAATGGCTCACAAGAGAAGTGGGAAAGAGAGAGGAGACTGCTAGGGTTTATAAAAGTGAAGAAAAGATGGAAGAAGAAGGGGGCAGTTAGTTTTAGTTAATTTTTCATTATCATATTACTTGTAAACTCTGCTTTCTAGTGTAATTTCTACTTTCAGTTTAAAAACTAGTCTAATCCAGTGTAACCTTTAAGTTATTTAATATATATCGCAAATTTTCAGTGAAATTCAGAAGAATTGCTATTTTTAGTGAAAAATATCATTTTTATTCAATGTGGCTAAAACTGTTTGGTTATTGTTTCACTAAGTCTCTTTAAGTTCATATGATTCATTTAGACTTTAAAATTTCAGTTGAGTTCACCTTTGTTTAGAAAACAAAAGAAAAAATAAAAAATAAAAAAATAAAAAGAAACAGGTTTGAAAAAAGAAGAAGAAAAGAAGACATTGCAGAGATATTGATGGAGATGGTTTAGAGCCTCAAGGGAGGCATTAGGTTGTTCTTTGGTTCTTGTTCTCAGATTCTTAGCTTGGATGGCAAGTAAGCCTTTGGGCCAATTTTTCCATAATCTTTGTCAATTTGTAATGGTTGTTGTTCATTGTTTAGACCTGCTCATTTAGACTTATTGTAGCTTAGTGTAAACTAGTTTATAAGATTTGTGGTTTGCTTTGATCATTTGCCTTGAAAATTATGGAATCTGTTGCATATAAGGATGTTTGGATTAAATGGTTGTACTGTTCTATTGTTGTTGTTATTAGTTGATAACCATCTAGGCATCACTACTAAGTTGAATTGAGTCTAATTCAACCTTTAATTTAGTAGTTATAAGTTAAAAGTCAAAACTTGTTCATTGCCTTTGAATCTGATGCCCCATAAGTACTATGAAGTCTGATTTTTGTAAGGTTGTTAGATTTTAGGTTCACTCAGGTTGAATTAATCTTAAAACATCTTAATATATCATTTAGGATTAGGATTGATCACTGGAAATTCATTTTAGTCAAACTTGTGCAATATTTTCAAAAGTCAAAATCTCATAAGGAAAATTTTTGAATAAACTTAGGATTTTTCTCTAGGGTTTAATAATAGGATTTAAGCTTAGTGCTTTTGAGATGTTGTTATTTGGCTGCTTAAAATCATTGGTGAATTTTGTTGAATTTATTTGAGCTCATCTAACTGCTTATTTGGCTTTCCAAACCTTGGCTTTTTCTGCACACCTCCCCTGCACCACAGTTTCTCCCCAACTTCATGCTCTTATAGATTGTTCAATAATTGTTGAAATGTTGTGATTTTTGGTTTCTTAGGAACCTCTCCAGGTTAGCTTGTTGATTCATAAGTTAATTTGGACCCTGGAGCTTATCTGTGGCCCCCACATAGGCCTGCAGTTGGCCTTTTGGCCTGTTTGGTTTTGATACTCAATATATGCTGAGTGTGGTTCTTTTGTTATTAATTGATCAATAAGCTCACTATTCTTGTTGTTGTTTCTGCTAATAATTGTTGTTGTTGAAGCTTGTTCAAACAATAAGCTTGTTTGAGCTTATTTGTAATTTTGATTGGTTTGGCAGTCTAGAAAAAAAAGGAAAACAGAAAGAAAAAGAAAAGAAAACAAATTCTGCAATGTATTTTGTTCTTGTTTAAATTTGTTGCTGTTGATCACTGTTGTTATTGTTAAACTGTTGTGTTTGTTGCTGTGTCTATTGTTGTTTTGTGTTTGTGCTTGTGCTTGTGTTGACAAAACAGAAAACAGAAAAGGAAATAAAAAGAAAGAAAAATAAAATTAGTTATTGCTATGTTCTTGTTTATATGTTCTTGATTTGTGTTTGATTCTGTTGTTATTGTTCTTGTTCATTTGTTGTTGTTGTTGTTAAATCTTAGTTGTTGTTGTTATTGGATTGTTGCTGTTGTTGTGTTGTTGTTTGAACCAGAAAACAAGAAAAGAAAAAAAAAATAATAATAATTCTCCAAAAAGGGAGCCAAGGATTCGAACCCTGGTCTCCCCTTTCACAACACCAACACCTCACAACTCACACACAAATCCAGTGGTGCCCGAAGGACTTGCATTAATATTCTACCAAGTTTATTATTTAATCCTTAGGTGCCATATAAGCCTAACAGCTTATTAAGCTTATTTCGTGCTTATTTTGAACTGAACACCATAGTTTTTATAATTTTCTTAAATTAGTCATAGTTATAAGTATTTTATAAAAAAGTTTCAGATTTTTAGGAAATAGTTTAGTATTTATTTTAATTTAAATTAGTTAAAATAGTTTTTAATTAATAATAAATAATTAAAAAGTCAAAAAAATATTTTTCTTTTTCTTAAAATTTTCTTTTATCATTTAGATTGTAAAAACATGTTTTTCATTTCCTAGGCATTTTTAGATTTTCGTTTTCACTTTTATTTTCGTACGTGTACGTTTTTATAAACGTAAACGTATATTTTAGACTTGTAAACGTTTTCATTTTTCAGTAATCGTTTGTAGTGATTGTTTATCATTTTTGTTTGTAATCTCGTAGTTTAATTCAAATCTATTTCACTACCCAATTCCGTTTCATAATCACTCGATCTCATTACCGTTTTCGACACAATTCACTCCTCGTCGGGATTTTAAACGACCCGAGGAATTCCTATACTATCCTTGGTGCATTGTGCTCTTTTATAGTTTGACTTTAGTTGACCAATTCTTTGGTTGACTTTTGTTGACCGTTTCTGAGCCAATCACTCTTGCTCGAGCGTTGTTCTGTCCATTCCTTTTTGGGCATTGGCTCCTGATGTGTTCTACTTCTCCACATCCATAACACGTGGGAGTTATGATTTGTGTGTTGCTTCCAGTGGCAGGGATTCTACAGTTCTTAGCCATATGTCCAATCTTTTGGCATTTGTGGCATTTAATGGTGCAAGGACCCTCATGGTGTAGTTTGCATCGATTGCATTGGGATTTCGAACCGTTGTATCCCCCGCCTTCTGTAGCAACAAAGGCCTTGTTGTTCTCTTGCCTTTTGTTCTGTTGTTGATGATGGGTGTTTCTATTGGAGTGGTACTGGTTGTGGTTTCGATTGTTGCCTTGGTTGTTGTAGTTACGGTGATTGCTGGTACTGCCGTGCTGGTAGTTGTTGTTGTGGTGTGTGGTTCTCTTGTCATCCAGTTTNTAACATTGAACAATTAGATGAAGCCATTGAACGCAACTCTCAAATAACGGTTTTTACTATTACTACTCCTCATGAGAGAGAAAAACGAGAAGTGTTTCAAAAACAGTTTTTACCAATTGCACGACATTTGCGTCATTGTGCTCGCCACTGGGAACAGGAACTTCAAAAAGAAGTCTCATCTATGATGAATGTGTTTCAAGAAACTGAACAAGCGATTTTAAATCAAAAACGTCAAAATCAATTTTTACAAAAAGATGCGGATGGACTCTTGGAACATGTTCTTAGTGCTGATATAATTTCTGTGATTATGAATTCTCTTTATGAATCTGGTACTTCGATGCTTGTTGATGATCACTGTGATGATGTTGAGTTGCTGTCTAAACAAATTGAGACATTAAAAGATGAAAATGTTAATCTCTGAAAACACAACGATGATGTGCAAAACAAACTTTCAAATGAGATTTCTCAACTCAACAAAAAGCTTGAATGGTGTCAAAACCAAAGTCTTGATTTCGAACTGGAATTACAAAGTCTCAAAACTTCTACAACTTTTCAAAACGAAAACGAGGAACTTAAAAGTAAAATCTCGAGATATGAAAAAGAAATTGCAGAATTGCAAGAAGTTACAGATTTTTGGCAAAAGAGTCGTGATGAATATTTTTATTCTAACCGAAAACTCGACAGTGAAATTCAAGATAAAATGCACATTATCATTGAGTTGAAAGAGAAAATACGTAAGCTTGAAAAAGGAAAATCTGTCAACACTAATGTAATTGCTCCAGGAATGTACTCTTTAGACATAACAAACGTAGCACAACACACTAAGAAGTCTAATTTGAATCCTTCTACTTCTACAGGAATAGTTGTCACTCATAGCGTTAGCAGATCCAAGCATAAACGAATGAAAAGGAAGAATATGATTTTGCAACGTAAAAGAGAGACACTAGAAGCCTCTGAAGTAGAAGAACTCCCTAGGACTTTGAATAAGACTCATCCTGCAATAGATTTAGATAATGATTTGGCAAATTGTAATCCTAATCTATGTGTAACGAATGATGAACCTTTGAATGTTTTAAAAGTTGATGCTTCATGTGTGTTTTGTCGTAAAAGTATGTTATCTGGTGATCATTCTAAATGTGTTGCAAATTCTCTTTTATCTCATCTTAAGAAACGTACATTAGGCAAAAAATCTAGGCCCACTAATGCTTCTAAATCTGTGCTAGGACGTATGCCCTGTGTAGTTTCTTAGAATGATATAGTCAACCCAGTAGTTGCGAACAATACCTCTAGGATCATGCCAACTGTCACTGAATTTGATATAAAGAAGGCTAAATCTAGATGGAATTGGCAACGTTGGTTACAAAGGACACATAACTTTAAATGGATTCCTAAAATTGTTAACATGTGTGCTTCTAACCCAACGGAACCCACAACTTCTTCGGGTTCCACCATTACCCTTGTACCATCGTCGTCTCTTTCATGTGATGCAGGTGGTGCAAATTGTTCTTTGGATTGTTGATAGCGGATGCTCCCGACACATGACAGGCAATCTCAAACTGCTTAAAAACTTTGTCTCAAAGTTCATTGGTACTGTCAGATTTAGGAATGATCATTTCGCTGCAATTATGGGCTATGGGGACTATGTCAGTGGGAATATCGAAATTAGTCGTGTTTACTATGTTGAAGGCCTTGGTCACAATCTAATTTCAGTTGGTCAATTTTGTGATGGTGATCTGGAAGTTGCATTCAGGGAGAAAACATGCTTTGTTCGTGATCTACAAGGAAATGATCTCATGTCCGGCAAACGTGGAAACAGTCTTTATACAATTTCAATGTCCGACATGACCGCTTCCTCTCCCATTTGTCTACTTTCAAAGGCTGAATCGACAAAATCCTGGTTATGGCACCAACGCATGTCACATCTCAACTTCCGAACTATGACTGATCTTGCTCGCCATAAACTAGTTGACGGTCTTCCAAGGTTCCGATATACAAAAGATCACCTATGTCCCGCTTGTGAAAAAGGAAAGAGCAAACGTGCACACCTCACCACCAAACCTGAACTGAGCACTGATCATGTTCTTCAACTTCTTCATATGGATTTATGTGGACCAATGCGAGTACAAATAATTAATGGGAAACGATACATACTTGTGATAGTCGATGACTTCTCCAAATGGACTTGGGTCTACTTTCTTCGAAGCAAAGATCAAGCTCCATCAATGATAATTACCTTTCTCACGAAAATTCAGGTTCAACTTCGCAACACAGTAAGAATTGTAAGGACAGACAATGGAACTGAATTAAAGAATCAAACTCTTCGTGCATACTTTGAGAAAGTTGGAATTGAACATCAAACATCAATTGCACGGACTCCCAAAAAAAATGGAGTGGTCGAAAGACGCAACAGGACGTTAGTGGAAGCCGCACGAACGATGCTCATTAATGCTCAATTACCAGATTATCTTTGGGCAGAAGCCGTCTCTACCGCATGTTACACCCAAAATCGTTGTATGATCAATAAATGTCACAAAGTCACACCGTATGAAATTGTTCACAAACGAAAGCCCAACATACAACACTTTCATGTATTTGGATCTCTTTGTTATCCGAATAATGATCGGGATGATCTTGGAAAGCTTAAGGCAAAGGCTGACGTCGGTATCTTAATTGGATATTGTGAAAACTCCAAAGGTTTTAGAATCTACAACCGTCGCACTAGAGAGATTCAGGAGACTATCCATGCTAATTTCGATGAGCTCACAGAAATGGCTTCTGAGCATAACAGCTTAGGACCCGCAACCAACCGTCTAAACTTTCCAGATTCTTCAGCTGAACCGTTGTCACTAACTCGTCGAGAATTGGAAACATTGTTTTCTCCTTTGTTCGATGATTCATTTGAGACACGTGCACCCGATGTATCCACTAGTTCCGCTGCTCAACCTGATAATATTCAAGTACCTGATACAACGGTTACTACAACTACAATAGTAACACCCGATGCACCCCCGACTGAATCACCAACAATAGAAGAACAAACCGCTTCCAACACCGACAACCCAACTGAAGATCTGAACCAACAACAAGTACCCGAACCTGCAAATTATGATCCAAATGCGTTCTTCAATCCGTTTGCTCCGACTCCGAACCTTTCTGATATTGCTGAGTCGTCAACACGCAACTTGGAACCAACTAATATGCAGCAGTTTCATAACCCTCACCCTTCAACACATCATTGGACTCGTGACCATCCAATTGTCAACATTATTGGTCATCCAACAGCTCCAGTTATGACTAGACAAAAACTTCACTCCGATGCCGAACATTGCATTTATGCTCTAACAGTTAGTCATGAAGAACCGAAAAATATTAAAGAAGCTCTCACTTACGACAACTGGATTGAATCAATGCAAGAGGAATTCAACCAATTCAAACGTCTTGAAGTTTGGGAATTAGTTGAACGACCGGATGGATTTTATGTCATTGGGCTAAAATGGATTTGGAAAAACAAGTTGGACGCAGAAGGCAATGTTATTCGTAACAAATCACGTTTGGTAGCTAAAGGATATACTCAAGAGGAAGGAATTGACTTTGAGGAATCTTTTGCACCAGTGGCTAGACTCGAAGCTGTTCGAATATTTTTAGCATACGCTGCTCACAAAAACATGGTCGTTTATCAAATGGATGTGAAAACTGCATTTCTGAACGGTCAACTACGTGAGGAGGTATACGTTAGTCAGCCAGAGGGATTTGTCGACCCAGAGCACCCAAATCATGTCTACCGACTTAAGAAGGCTCTCTATGGTCTCAAACAAGCCCCCAGGGCGTGGTATGATAAACTTACTGCTTTCTTGCTTGCTAATTCTTTTACTAAAGGTTTACTAGATCCAACTTTGTTTATTCAAAAACACGGGGAAGATGTTTTAATTGTGCAAATATATGTCGATGACATTATTTTTGGCTCTACAAACAAAAAGTACTCAAACGCTTTTGCCAGATTAATGAAACAAAATTTTGAAATGTCAATGATGGGTGAACTTACGTTCTTTTTGGGACTACAAGTTCATCAGTCTCCCCGTGGAATTTTCCTAAATCAGTCCAAATACGCTCTTGAGATAATTAAGAAACATGGAATGACCAGTTGTGATACTTACAATACTCCTATGGCTAACACAACTAAGTTAGATGCGGATCCAAATGGGAAACCAGTTGACCCCACAAAGTACCGAAGTATTATTGGGTCACTGATGTATCTCACCGCTAGTAGACCGGATATTGTATTTGCTGTATTTATGTGCTCTCGCTATCAGTCCAGTCCAACTGAACGTCACCTCAATGAGGCTAAGAGAATCCTTCGATACGTAAAGGGAACCATTAATTTGGGGATCTGGTATCCGAAGGATTCCGGTTTTGAACTAATAGCTTTTTCAGACGCTGATCATGCAGGGTGTATGGATACACGCAAAAGTACTTCTGGTGGTTTGCAGTTTCTAGGAGATAAACTCGTGTCTTGGCAATCAAAGAAGCAGGATTGCACATCACTATCGTCAACAGAAGCTGAATATGTTGCCATGTCTGCCTGCTGTGCACAAGTCATTTGGATGCGTACACAACTAATGGACTACAGTTACTTATTCAACAAGATTCCGATGTACTGTGACTCGAAAAGTGCGATAGCAATCTCGTGCAACATGGTTCTGCATTCTAAGTCTAAGCACATTGATCTCCGTTATCACTTCATCAAGGAGCATGTTGAAAAGGGTACAATTGAGTTATATTTTGTGGGTATAGAATACCAACTGGCAGACTTGTTCACAAAACCACTACCACCGGGAAGGTTTACTGAGCTAGTTCACCGGATTGGTATGCGGTGTTTGACTCCGGATGATCTTAACTCTTTTCTTGAAAACAATTAACCGAGTCAAATACCAAAACTATCTTTGTAAATATTTTACAAAAACAAAATACAAAATCAAAAAATCAAAAAAATCCAAAAAGATTTTACAATTTCTTATGTTTTTTAAAAAATGCTCGTACACAATCTTCGTCAACACTTTGGTTTATCAAAATATCAATATTTTCACACCAAGTGTTGAGGGGGAGAAAATGTTCTTCAAAATTCGAAATCTTGTGCAAACATGTGTACTTGCATATTTCTTTAATGTTATAATGTTTCTTTGCAATGGTGGAACGTTAAAGGTTATCTCGTATCACTTCTTTCTTCATTTTATTTCTTTATTAGCTTACCATTAACTGTCGTTACAATTAACTGTTAAATTAAGTCATTATATGTGCGATGCAAGTGACTTTGCTATCGGTGCAGTCCTGGGGCAACGCAAGACCAAACATTTTCAGCCCATACACTATGCAAGCAAAACAATGACCGAGGCTCAAACACATTACACCACTACGGAAAAAGAATTATTAGCCGTGGTGTATGCCTTTGAAAAGTTTCGGCCATACTTAATCTTGACCAAATGTGTAGTGTATACGGACCACTCGGCTTTAAAATACCTCTTTGCTAAACAAGATGCAAAGCCGAGGTTGCTTCGTTGGGTTCTTCTCCTACAAGAATTTGATATCATTATACGTGATAAAAAAGGAGCTGAGAACCTAGCTGCTGATCATCTGTCCCGATTAGAGAACCCACACCAGGATGTTCTCGAGAAAAAGGAAATAAATGAAACATTTCCTCTCGAGACATTAAATGCGGTTGCTTTTCGTGGAGATTCTACTACCCCATGGTTTGCCGATTTCGCAAATTACCATGCGGGGAACTTTGTGGTGAAAGGGATGTCGTCCCAACAGAAGAATAAGTTCTTCAAGGATGTTAAACATTATTTCTGGGACGACCCCTACTTATTTAAAATCTGTGCCGATTATAAGCCAAAGGGCATACGGCGGTAGGCAAACGTCCCGTAGGGACAAGTAAAAGTGGTTTTCTCTTGATCGGGAGGATCAATGGGAATTTGAAAATAGCCAGAAAAACCATCAAGAAATCAATAAAACTCATTTCCTGCAAGTCGTTCAATCATTTGATCCATGAAAGGAAGCGGAAAATGGTCCTTTCGAGTTGCTTCATTGAGCTTTCGATAATCGATGCACACTCTCCAACCGGTTACGAGACGTGTGGGAATAAGCTCATCATCATCATTTGTCACGACAGTCATTCCATCCTTCTTTGGCACACAATGAACCGGGCTAACCCATGAGCTATCAGAAATTGGGTAAATCATCCCAGCGTCGAGAAGTTTGATAACTTCATTCTTGATTACATCATGGATTTTTGGGTTAACCCGTCTTTGTTGTTGGATGGACGGTTTAGCATCGTTTTCGAGTAAAATTTTGTGGCTGCAAAAACGAGGGTCTATGCCCTTGATGTCGGAGATACGCCAAGTGATGGCATCTTTGTGTTTCTTAAGCATATCAATGAGACGGTTCTTATCCTCATCTTGAAGGTGTTTAGAAATGATGACGGGAAATTTGTCGGTTCCTTCCAAGAAGGCATATTCAAGATGAGGAGGTAAATCCTTAAGCTCGAGTTCTGGAGGCTTTTCGTTAGATGGCTCGACCTTTTTGACTTCTTCAACATAGAGTTTCTTCGGAGGGAGAGGTGAAAATGGATCTTCATTCAAAAGTTTTTCAAGCATAAGAATGTCTCCCTCCGGATCATAGTAAGAATCATCACTATCCGATAATGAAGATGTATCGGTAGAGAGAAAATCATCGACTTCTTCCAAAAAGAAATCACCTCCTTCAAACGGAGTGAAAGAAGGGGAAGAGTCGGCAATTATGGGTTGTGAAGTAGAAGAATCATCTTGGGGTGAGGAAAGAGTAGAAGTGGGATTGCCACTTGAAAATCCGAGTATCTCTTAGGAATACTCATCAGAAACTTCATCAATAACATCGATTTTGTTTATGGTCATGGGTTCATCGGTGGAGGAATATCTTGCTGTTTGGTCTAAGTTAAACGTGACGGCTTCATGACCATCTCGCAAGGTAATTTCTTCATCGTACACATCTATCAAAGCACGGCCCGTCTTTAGGAAACCTCGTCCGAGAATGAGAGGAACCCTCGGATCGGGATCAAATCGACGACAACAAAATCAGCCGGAAAGTGAAATTTTCCCACATTGACGATGACATCTTCGGCTATGCCTTTAGGACGAGAGGTAGAACGGTCGGCAAGCTCGAGTGTCATTCGTGTAGGAGTCAAAGCGGGTAAAGACAACTTCTGCCAGACGGAAAACGGCATAAGGCTAATGCTAGCACCTAAATCGGCTAAGGCGAAACATTGAACCATTCCGGGAAAATTGCATGGAATTAAGAACTTGCCGGGGTCTTCAAGCTTTTCGGGAAGCTTTTTAAGGAGCACTGCCGAGCAATTCGCATTCAAAGGTGTAGTCGACATTTCATACAATTTATCTTTATTATTCAACAAGTTTTTAAGCATTGATGAAAACTTTGGCATTAACACAACAGCATCAGCAAGACTCAAATCAAAGCGAATGTCTTGAAACATCTTAAAGAACTTTTCCTTCATTATGTCATTTTTATCTTGACGTTTTTGCTCATTAAGACGAAAAGGATATGGAAGACTTGTTTTAACTGGTTCATCTTGTTCAAAAACAATTTTCTCTTTTCCTTTTGAAACATTTGCATTTTCATTTGACGGTTGAACCACCGGAGGTTGGATATTTTCGGTCCTTCCTTGGTGAATAGGAATTCTCGTATCCGTTGTCACCTCGGTTGCACGGTCCACTACCTTTGAAGGAGGAGTATAAGAGGTAGTTGGAACCGTTGGTTCTTTGTAAGAAACGCCACTGCGTGTTGTGATCGCCTTGACATCGCCCCTCGGGGTTAGCGATTCATGGTTTGCTAGGTGAAGGACGTGGTACCCGAACCCGGAGGTCGATCATTTAAAGACTTTTTCATATCAAAAATTTCCTTAAGCCAATAAACTCTGTTGTCATCCTGTTGGTTTTTAGTTGACTGCTGACTTTGCAAAACTAGCTTGCGTATTTTTTTTGTTTTGACGAAGTAATTTGTAACAACTCATTCCGTGTTCCGATTGATTTTGCACAACCCTTGGGATTCTTGATGAGTGCGCAAACACTCATCATTTTTGGTCAAATCTGAAACGCAAAACATCTGAAAACACGCAAAAATGCATCAAAATGATGAAAATATCCAAGGATCGTGTTTTATGTGTCTTAAATGCAAAATGTTTAAAAACAAATGAAAAATGAGCAAAGTTTGCAGATTTGGCAGTTTCAGTCCCCCAAGTTTCAAAAATTGGCAAAACTAGTCCCTGGAATTTGAAAATGTGGAGTTTTATCATTCAAGGTCCCTGGAATGTTTTAAGTTGTCAAAAATAGTCCTTGAATGAATTTTTGGAAAATGGCAGTTTTGGTCCCTGAACTTTGGGAAATTTACAAAAATGGTCCTTGGGTATTTCAAACTTGGAAAATAACATTTAAGGTCTTTGGGTTATTCAACTTGTCAAGAATGGTCCTTGTGTTAACTTTTGGAAAGTTGCATAAAACACCCCTGAAAAACAAAAAAATTACATTTATGGTCCTTATGGTTATACAAGCTACAAACCAAACGGCCCTTATGTATTACTAAGCCCAAAACCAAAAATAAACCCAAGCCCTTTCCAGCCCATTTCCCCTAGGCCCAAAACCCTTCCCTGGCCCTTATAATGAAAATAAAACCCTCCCCGTTTTTGTTATAACCACTTGGTCAAACCCAAGGTCAAACTTCTCCCACCTTCTTCATCCCTCCCACGTGGTCCTGTACCTCTCCCCAGTTCCACCATGCTTCCACCTCAGCCTCCCATTCCATGTTCCCCCCAGCCTCAATAACCTCCAAAAGGCATTTAATGTTTTCTTCTCCCTTCAAGTTAACCAAAGAGTTGGTTGAAGACTTTTGGCGCCAAATCTCTATTCAAAAGCTGAGATTGCATTGACTCATCCAAGGGCTCCAAATTAAAGTGGGATTTACTCAGTGGACTCCTCAAACCCTAGAAGTTCACTATAAAGAGAAAGAGAAAGCAGCAGAAGCAAGTTTAGTTTTTAGATAGATAGCTTTCATGTCGTTTTGTTAATTATCTAAATTTCAGTTTAATTTTCAGAAAAACAAGCTTGTACTAATCTTCCTTAGTGTATTTGAAACATATTTAAGCAATCAATTTCAAGTTTTGATTCAGTTTACTTCTTATGCAATTTTCCTTTGAAATTCTCAACTTTACCTAATGTTGTTAATCATGTTTGTTATGGACTTTTAGGGTAATGTAAGCTCCTTATATGGCTTATAAAAGCTATTAGTAACCCTAAAATTCAGTTTAAGTGCAAAAATAAAAATACCAAAATAATACATAAAATAGAAGAAAAAATCAAAAATTCCATGAAGAAGATGAAGAAGGCTTGGAGCAGGATATAATCTGGATGTGCTTGGGTTAGTAGCCTCAGGGGAGGCATTAGGTTTTGGTTAAAGTTCTTGGTTCAGTAGTTCTTATCTTGAAATCACTTGTAAGCCATTTTCCAATTCCTTGCTTTGCACTGTAGAATTGCTTAGCTTCTGGTTATTTGATTGTTTCTAAGTTTATTTAGTGTAATAGAACTAGAATGTTGCTTAGTTTCATGGATTTGCTCATTTTATCTCATACATGTCCCTATGTCTCATTTAACTGCCACAACTAGTTTGTTAGTGATTCTTGGTGTTTTGCTGTCATTTTTAATGTATGTGTGCTTAAACAGGTTTATGACATTACATTTCATGCTTCTGGTTCAGTTTTAGGTTCTTAATATCTCATTTGCTTTGAAAATCACATTTTCATACTCATATAGGGGTGTTTGGATCAGTGTGTTTACTTGAACTTTTGTGGCTTTCATTGGTTAAGGTCTGCTTAGTCATAATTCTTAGTGGTAAAATAGATTAGTCAAAGTGTTCTTTGGTAGTTTCTTCAGTGAAAAGTCAAAATAACCTTAGATCACTTCTACTTGGTTCACTGTTGGAATTTAAGCATCCTTGATCATCATTTTGGCTGCATTAATTGTTAATCTTGTTTGGTATAGGTCCATTTCATCTTAGTACATCATAATCAGTCAATAGATTAAGCTTAAAGTTCATTTCAGTCAACTTATTAGTGTAATTTAAAAAGTCAAAAGTCTCAGAAAAAAGTTTTTGAATAAAATTTGGAATTTCACGTAGGATTTAATATTAGGAATTGAGTTTTGTGCTTTTGAATTCTTAATATTTGGTTGCTTGTCTTGTTAGTAGTATTTTTTGTGATTTTTAGTTTGCATGTTAAACTGCTTATTTAGTGCTTTACATTAAGCTGTTTTTCCAAAGGGTGCCCTGTGCACAGTTTTCATAACTAGATCATAAGCTCATCATGGCTTATCTAGTGGGGCTTGAGCTGAGTTCTTTGGTTCTTTGAGAAGCCCTTGAACCCAGCTAACTAGTTCCAAGCTTATTTTCTATTTTCTAGCTTATTTGATAAGCCTGCTTGTGGCTTTTGCCTTGTCCCATTTCTTGTATACACTGAGCAATTCAGTGTATTACAAGCACTTTCATAAGCCCCTCACAAGCTCTCCTGTGGGTTCCACAGTGTGAGCTTGGGTTTTTTGGAAAG